>MU192421.1:5494-29229 GCA_016904865.1 Pissodes strobi
TTATTTACCATGCTCCTGGCAGAATTTTTGGAATAATAATCTCAGTATTATTTAGTTCAGTAATATTACAGTTAAAATTGTAACATATTGGACAAAATTCTGAGTTTTAAAAATTGGTAGAAATATTAAAGATAGCATAAATATTAGTAAACCAAAGTGCTTCATGCCTTACAACATTTTTTCCACCCCAATTTTAATTTTTTTCGGAATATCTACGAAACAGTGCATGATAGGTAAAAATACTTATATACAAAGTTGTTCCTTATAAAATTCGCTACAAAAAAGGTTCTATAACAATTTCCCCTAAAATGTCTCATTGTTTGGTAAATAAAGCGCAAACGAAATCAGAGCGGGATATATAATTCGTTAAATATATGGCTGATTATCCAAATAGCCCAAAGTGGTCTTACCCAAAAAAACTTAAAATATAAATCGATAACCACCATTTCACACTCGATAGTGTAATAAGTTTTATTTTCTTCCACTACACCCTCTGTGACGACTCAAGGTCACTACGATGATGCATTCATTACTTTTAGGGCGGGCGCCAAATGTAAATGACGGCTGTTGCCATGATACCTACAACTTTTTATTCGTTTCATGGGCTGTTGCCATGATACAACTTTTTATAGGAATCATGAGGCTGTTGCCATGATATAACTTTTTATTTGTATTATGGGCTGCTGCCAGACTTTATATTATATTATATATTAGATTGCATTTACTGTGTAACTGGAAGTAACCCTTATGTATACGCCTTATTTCTCACATTATTATTAATTTTAGGAAAAAATGTATAGGAACATTTTTTGTAGAAAATTTTATGAGGAATATTTTTTATATAAGTTTTTTTATCAAAAAGTGCACCGTTCTCGAGATAATCTAGAAAACTTGAAAAAGGTGGTAAAAACGACGTCCTAGGGGATGAAGCACACTATTTAGGGGTGGGAACTTTTCAGTTTAGTATTTCTCATGTCATCCCTAACATTCCTACCAATTTTCAAAACTTTCAGAATTTTGTCCGATATAAATCGTAATATTAAAAAAAAACTTTCTAACACTTGAATAAACACCATAGAAGTATAGAATATACCTGCACTTGTGCATACACCTGTCTTCTGTAAGATTTCTCGGATTAATAGAATGAAAAGACGAAAGACGTCATTATTTATTCGCTACATTTTTACGGCGATCGACAAAAAGCATCATACACATACTTTTATTTTTCTTCATTGCATTTAAAAAGAGAAATACATCACCTGCACGCTCATATCGGGTTGCATATACAGTAACAGCATACGTGCTAGCTATACGCCATAGGACGACTGTAATATTAAGGTTCTTGTTATTCATGCGTTGGGTTAGTTTTGGTTAGTCTTTGTTGGCTTCGCCTGCGAAGGCGCAACCAACAAAAACTAACGAAAACTAAACCAACTCATAAAATGTTTCAATAAAGTCGTCCTATGGCGTATAGCTGGCACGGGTGCTGTTACTGTATATGCATCCGGATTAGCGTAATTTTACCACGAGCTGGGCATTGCTGCAAGCCCGGCGGTAAATGAATCAATGTGATATTGAATACGGAATATGCACTGTTTTTTATAGCAGTGGCGCACACACTAAAGAGAGGTTTTTTTATAGCAATAGCACACACACTAAATGGAGATCTTGTGGCGCTCGATGAGCGGTGTGTGTGCGAAGTTGTTCATTGACACGGTTTTTGAATAGTTGTAGGTTGTAATTAGGGGGAAACAGGGACATCTCAGCCACATGTCTGCGGTGTTCCAGACTATCCAGATTTCGGGTCAGCTCCGGGTCGCCGACGAAATGCACAGCTCTCTTCTGAATGGAATCCAGCAGCCTCAGGGTGTGTTTGGGTGCGACACCCCAGATGGGTGAGCAATATTTTAAGCATGGGCTTATTTGCGCTTTGTAGAGCAAAAGCAACTGCTGCGGTGTACACAGTTTTTTGTTGTGAAATACCGCACCAAGCTTCTGGGAGGAACTGAAAACACGGGACAATACGGGACGTTTTTCAAAAACGAGACGGCACATGAGAATATGGGTCGGTCCCAGCGAAAACAGGACGGTTGGTCATCTTATCCAAGTCAGTGTAAGATATTTCTGCTTCGTAGTTTATCAATTGAAATAGGTTCTAGTGTTTAAACTTTTATGTGAAATGGACTTGCTAACGGACACAGGGCTAATATAAATATTAATGATAATGCGTTATGGTGATAGTAGGCAAACACACCAGAAGGATTGTGATGCTTTTAATAATAAGTATTTCAACAGAAATCCAATAGCACAGCCTACAAAATTTTAGAGAAATACAATGCAACGGGCCATGTAAAGATCAAGATCTGGACGTTCAATAACTATGACCATTGGCGATAAAGCTTTAAATATTTTGTACAGCATACAGGAAAATCCACACCTCCGTACCTGAATTAGTGGCCTGGAATGGATTACCTTTCGAAAGATGGATGGGCTACAATTGTGTGGTCACCTCGGTTAACATATCTAGCTCCACTCAATTATTTCTTGGAGTGACATTTAAAAAGTTGCCTACAGGACCAAGCCGTTATGCTCCCCTTGTCGCAGAGAAGAATGACTGCATTTGCTGTGAGATATCAACTATCGTCCGGGTACCGAAAACACACATTTGTAGCAGTAGAGACTCCAGGATCTTTAAATTACAAGAGTGGGCCCTTTGTGCTCCCCTTGTCAGAGAAAAAATATTGGGCAGGTCCCGTTGTTACCCCCACACTGCCAGATCCTTTTAGAGCACGCAGTTCGCATCTCGACTCGTTCGTTGCATGCCAAAAAGATGAGTTATATCAGCTACAAACGCGTAACTATACCAAACACGAGTGTTATTGAGCCCAGAATATCTGACATAAATTAGCAAAGTTAAACATCACTAATGTTATTGTCTGTTTCCAGCCCCGTCTCCAGGCTTTAGGCCGCCCGAGGCGAGCAGGATTCGGCCGCCCCTTACAACAGACCAATTAAGGAGTCAATAATGACCTATCCGACGAATAGGCGCCCGCGCGGTTTATTAACCGGTAGGTTCCGGTATAAGGAGATGACCTGCAGGGTCTGTATTTTCATGGTAGATGTACCACGTGGGGGCTACCTGGAATTAAATCGTGGATGCCGGGGCTCGATTTTAAGGGGGGTTTTGGGGGGCTATATGGAAATCGCATAGTTTTTCGCGATTTCTGGCTAAACGGGAGCTCGGAGCGAAATTTTGTCGGAAAAATACCTGAAAAAATCGAGATTTTCATTAAATCGGCTATAATTCGAAAACGGTAAGAGTTAGAGGTAATTTTTAAATGGGACAAAGATGGGTCTCGTCGGGTACCATAATGTGTCGTATCCAGTTTGATTGTACGACGCTTCGTTTTTTTTCAAATCGACCAAACGTGATTTTTATATTTTCTTCATTTGTGTAGTAACGGAAAGAGATATCTCAAATCGGTTCGTCTTAAGGTCGATCGAAAAGCTTCTATAAAGTTTTTCGATAGGAGTTCGAATAAGGTAGATAATCGATAAAATGCAATTTTTGTCTCAAAATCTAGCATTTTCTTTAGATTTCGGCATGAAATAGGGAATTTCGTAGGGGATGATCTTTTTTATTTCGAATATCTTATGAGGGGTTTTTTGGGTACGTTGAGTTCGATTTTCGCATCGCAAAGGTCGTATGAGTTTTCTCTGTACCAAAATATTTCGAAAAAAGTTGGATTTTAAAAAAAATGTATTGTTTTACCACCCTGTATATGATTTTGGAAATTTTATTTGTACGTTGTTGATATGTAAGTGGATCCTTCAAATCGTTTCGGTAATAAAAACAGGGAAAAATTTTTGGAAAATATTTTTCTAAAAAATTTTATTTTGAAATGGGTGAAAATTTATTTGTATGTGGGTGACATGTACGTGGATCCCTCTAACCGTTTCTGTAATGAAAGCGAAAAAAAAAATTCAAAAATAATTTTCGAAAAAAATAAATTTTGATGTGGGTACTCTAGTGAGGAGTATTTGGGGGCGCGGAGTTCGAATTTTTGGTCTAAAAAATCGCACGACTTTGCTGCACCGAAATATTTCGAAAATAGGGGATTTTTTTTTGGGAAAAATTGTGGTTTTAACGCCCTGTATGTGATTTAAAAAAATTTATTTGTGCGTGGGTGACATGTACGTGGATCCTTCTAACCGTTTCTGTAATGAAAGCGAAAACATTTTGTTCAAAAATATTTTTCGAAAAAAATAAATATTGATATGGGTATCCTAGAGAGGGGTATTTAGAGGCGCGAAGTTCGAATTTTTGGTCTAAAAAATCGCATGAGTACGTATATGTAACATGCGCTCGCTCCACGCTCAATATGTGCTACATGTTGATCAATAATCGATCAATCAATCGGGTTGCGCTTCGGCCATTTCCGTAAAAATTGTCCTGAATCGCTTTAGGGCGATGTCGCCCGTTCCTAAAGATGTGCTAAGTCGCGAATTTTCATTAGCAGTTGCGACTGTTAATTCGGTTTTTCATTCACTGCGAATTTAAACTGCGAATGCCAATTGCGAATAGACCGTCATGTTATAGTGGAGTTTAATTTTTTAAGGCGTTGGTTATTATTGCATACAACGCGCGATGAGCTGCTTATAGTACGAATGAAGCGTTTTACATATTCATTGCGAGAGTGCTTACCGTGTTACATACAATCACATTAAAACTTTATTAAAAAATATAAAAACGGCCGCCTCTAAAAATCGGCCGCCCGAGGCAGCTGCCTCGCCGCCTCACCCCTGGAGACGGGGCTGCTGTTTCCGTAAATGGGTAGTACGTGCATGGTTAGTTTGAGTAGTTGGGTTAGTCCCTGCATTTTTCTGTCACACAGATTACTTAGAACAGATGCGAAAGCTACTGACTATGCGGGGGCCGAAGTTTTGCTGGTTCCTAAGGAGGCTGACGCCTACTTATATAGTCAGACGCTCGAAGTATACTCGAGCTAAATGTGTCTGTGCTGCTAAGCAACCTAGACAATACATATTACATATTTTGATACTATTCTTTATGGTTTTGTTTATTTATTTACTTCAGTAATTTTCAAAACTGTTTAGAGAACTATTTTGGGAGTATTCGACTACAAAGTGGGAATTGTGTAAACCCTACTCCGATTCAGTTTGAAAGAGCATATACGAAACTATTTTGCCAAAACTTTTTTCATTCACATCATATGAATTATGAGGACGTTTTATACGTTCTTCTATCCCATCTACAAATCTGATTTTAGATGAAAAGCAGGTATTAGTCTGCCAGATTATGATTATCGACAAATATAACACTTCAAAATGTTTTCAATTATGTGTGTGGTTATCTCTTGAAAAAGGGTGTAGAAATTCATGAATGCCATCTTTGTCTTCAATTTTCTAATGCAGTAGAAACCTTAGGCAAGTCATTCTTATTCACACATTTCACAGCATACGACTCTGAACACAACTATTTTAGAAAATTAATGTCACCCATCGAAGACTTTATCGATTTTGTTTCTAAACTAGAAAAAATATTTGAAAGTGAGTTTGATAAAATATCAGATGAGATAAACGTTACCAAAACTTATTTTCAAAAAATGAAGTCTATACCCTTTAAACATCCATATTGGGGCTTCCCTTCATTTATGTAATTAAATTATTTATTAGGTTAAGACTGCTTTACACAATAAAATATGCAGACAGAGGCCTTAAAGGTTGTAAAACAGGAAAAATCCATAGGAAAATTAATACTTTATCCCACATTTAATTTTTTGTGGATGGCTAAATGTGACTTTCGTTTTCACAACCTTCAATGTAAAAGCTGAAAGAAATGGTCTCACTGATTTTATTTTGAACAAGTAACTAGAAAAAGTGATTGTCGCAATAGTCATTAATGTCAAATACGCAATATATTTTCATACTCATATTAGAATTATTTTATACAGATCAAAACTAATGAGGCAAAACTTCTTCATCACATTTTACGGCCGGTTAAACTATGTAGCTGGTGCAACAACAAAATTTTTCAACCCTACCGCTCGGGGCTCGAAAGGGAAGTCGCAAGCGAGCAAGGTGACGAAAACGTATCTGTTCTAGGTAATATGTGCGACAGATATAAACGATCCTGCTTACTGTATTGTATTTTATTTGGCTGGATGATTTGAAAAGTAATTAATATTCTTCCCCGAGGAAGAAGGTTTTTGAACCAGTTCGAAATGACTTTATTGTTTCAAGACCTTGTTAGGGAAGTGTCTAAGAACGAGATACTATTATTAGTTTCAGTTTCAATTGTAAACTGCAAGTGTTCATTGACAGAATTAAAAATCTCCAGAATACTTCCGACGTGATCTTCCGGGAGAGCCCACATAATGTCGTCCACAAATATGTGAATGAAATGAAGAGCGAAAAGCAACTTTGATATCACCTCATCCAAGATATAATACATATCTATCTGGGCCACAATGGGAATATTAGGTGATCCCATAGATGTGCCAAGTGTCTGCTGAGAAACATTTTTTGTGAAAATAAAACAACAATTACCAAACACAAAAGACATACATTTGAAAATGCTAGTGTTCGTTAACGTTGCGTGGGGTTTTTATGCCATATAATACGTGTAGTAGTTCAAGGATGAGACCAAGTGTAATGCTGGTAAAAAGATATATCACATCATCAGGCATCATGGCATAAAGCAGTCCGCCACACATCGTTAACGGACACCAGTTTTTTTAAATGTATGTCTTTTGTGTTTGGTAATTGTTCTTTTGTTTTCAACAATAATTTTTATCAGCAGATTTTTTGCACCCCCATGGGATCACCTATTAGTCCCATTGTGGCCCAGATAGTCACAGATTATATCCTGGATGAGGTGATATCAAAGTTGCCTTTCGTTCCTCCTTTTTTATTTGAAACTTCCTTTTTATTGCTGACGCTCTCGGCTACATAAATTTCAGCAATAGTTGCAGATTTTCATCCCCCATGTCGCTTGAGCGCTAAGTCATCATCTCCAGTATTTGTTAATAAAGTGGCCGACGTTCTTCTAAGGGAGTGTCCAGTATACTGCTTAAAATTCTCAAAGTTCAGAAATTTTGCAATTTAACTTGGAATTGAAGAAATCATGTTTTTCCCGACAGGCTGATTTAAGCACTTTCCATTTTGATATCGCGTGAAGAAGCGAGGAATAAAATTCGTCATGTGAGATAGTGTTCTATGGAGAGATTACATCAAATGGGACACATTAACGCAAAAAAAATGCGGATGAAGCACATTTTCGCAAAATAAATTGAAAATAAAAATAAAAATTTAACATAAATTTTTTGCTAATAGACACAATTCCAGTACACTTTGTCCTAAGGTATGGTCACAGAAGCTTAATAATAACATAATATAAAGCTTCTTTTCTTAAATTGCAAATAAAACTGTTTTTTTGCACTTTAAAACGATAATACAATATTTATGAGATAAACGTCAAAATGACTATTTCTTAAAACATGATTATATAGGTTAGCATAGCACGGCTCAGCTGGCTGTTGTACGGGTAGATGTACCAAGTGTAATTTCTATTTGGTTCTAAAATATAACAGCCTCGTGTTGAATATGTTTCAAAAGTACTGTGGGAGTGTGGGACGAAAACTTCTTAAAAATAATGATTTCTAATGGCTTTGTTTAACAAAATAACAATATTTCGAATATATGATTTACTAGAATTAGATGTTACGCTAGAAGGGGGTCACTTTTAATAATAAGTCATATAAACTAATTTATTTAGTTTATTGAAATAGATACAAATTTGAAAGGTCATTTGGATTAGTTTAAGAGAGTATCACGCGTAGTGCGTTTGTTTTGTTACTTTGGGTTAATTTTGATTTTGTGATGGGCGGAGTTGGTCACGCGCGTAGCGCGCTCGTCTCAATGCGCTTGCTTGGCTAATTAAAGCTAGTTTCGATTATTTTTGCTTAATATGGAGTACGGAAGACAAGCTCGCGTAGCGCGCTTGTCTCTACTTTGGTTAATTAGGGTTAGTTTAGGTTAGTTTTGGTTAGTATGGGTTAGTTTTGGTTAGTCTGGGTTGGTTTTGCTTAGTTGAAGATTGCGAAGAGAAAGCGCGTTTATCTCTTTGCTTTGGTTAATTAGGGTTAGTTTGGGTTAGTTCTGGTTAGTTTGGGTTAGCTTGTTACGGTAATTTTAACAATTCCGTAACATCAGATTGTTCCGAGTTCGCCTGTATTTATTTTTAGTTTGAAATAATTACTTTTCATCTTCAACCTATTTTAAATTACTGTCTGAACCGACCTGGTAGCAACAGTGTGGAAAATTCCGCATTAAATAGTACGAAAATATTAATAAATACTGAATTCTTATGTTGCCCATCAAGTTCATTTAAAACTAATTTTTGTCTCTTAAATATATCAGTCGATAATTATTATCTAGTTAATATAAAATGAAAATTAGTATTATGGGTTGAATCTACATAAATACAGCAGTAGTATATTATTTAAAATTGTTAAATAATTTCAAATATGCAGATCATATTTTATGCTTAAAATCGGTCGCTTCGTACGGTGGAAAAAGGTGAAATATTTGTGACGACTGCGCGCGGTGCAATTTTTTTTGAGATGTGATTCTGGTGGAAGGTAGGACAGGATTTTTAAAACCTATCTTGTACAGGCGACCAGTGTGAGAGGTTGTGAGAAGGTAGGGCTTGACGTTTTCTTTATTTTTTTTGCGTTTTCTGATTTTTATTTCAAGTTTTTATATCGTAAACTCTGTGGGCAGAATAAAACTGCTAAGCTCGTGGATCTCTGATATCTGCCTACTATCGTTTCACATACCACGTTGTCTTTTGCCGTGTGTATATTAAATCAGCTCGTGAATATCTGATATCTGTCTCCTATCGCCTCACACATACCACGTTGTCTTTTGCCGTGGGTATGTTTTTGTCTGTAGGGCATATGTGGGATAATGGGTTTTTGGAGCGAAAGGCTCTTAGAGAAAAAAGGACTTGATCCTACAAGAGCAGGGTTATTGAATTTCTGGTTTGGTTAGCGACCCAACTAAAGAATCGATCAAAGTGACCTATAGGGTTCACATTATTTAGGTTCTAGTTAGAGGTAGCATTTTTAGAAATTAATAACCAAAACTGTCTATAGTGTGGGAGATTCAGTCTTATATTCTCTGGTATCGTTATCGAGTGTTATGAGTTATATGGGGAATCAGAGTTAAGCTTAGTTAGTTATTATTCGGCCTATATAAGCATTTTATCGTCACTTGGTTATTTAAAGAGCACCTTCTCAAGCCCTTCTCGACCATGGTCGGTACAAGATCATAATTGCTTGTTTGTTTTATTTCTCTATTTCTATTTAAATTTGTTGATACCTTGTTTTTGAATTAAACTGATTTTTGAGTTAGAAAATAGCTTTCAGGCAATGATTGCATTTTGATTATCTGTTTAAATTTATCGATTTCACTTTTGTTCTCACCTGATTACTGTAATTGTTTTTTTATTGAAATATTGTTCATTACAATATTTCTCAGCTTAAATAGCTATTCATTTTATTTATTATCTGTAATCTATTAACTGTCTAATTGAAAACATAGTTATTGTCTGCAGCCTAAACAATTCTGTGCAAATTGGCGGAGGCATATTTAATTAAATTGAATTAAATTTTTCCTTCAGCGTGTTTTGTCATTCTTCAGCAGTGATGATTGATAGGAATTATTTTTAGTTCTCTCCTGTCAATTTTTGTATTAAGACAAGCGACGCTCTCCGCCATATTGAAACAGGGTGGTAACAACATTCTTAATGAACTCTTTAACTGCCTTGCACTGTTTTTTTTTTCATGCTACCGAGTTCTCACGCACTCGGCCTACCAGGACAGCTTCCAGTGACGTCACAGGACACTACAGCAGTTTCCAGTAACGCTCTCCAGGGAGCTCGGAGGAAGCATAAGGTGATTAAAGGTCAGTTATCACCAAGAAGGTTCAACAGAATAGTACATGTTAACCCTTATTTTTGTTAGAAGGAAATAGAATAATAATTGTTTTTTTGAAATTTCTAATCTTTTATTTTGCAGCCTTTCTCAACAATTGCACTCGGAAATAAATTTTAATTAGCATGCTCCTTACCTATACATCCTGAGCTATCTTTCAGTTTATATTTTTCGTAAATTAAAGTAATAATTTAAAGAAAAGTGCATTTATAGTTTATAGTAACAAATTGGCTTTTTATTTGAATTATAGTAATTATAATAAGGCAATTGAAATTATATCTTAACAAATCAAAGTTTATCTTAACAAATTGGCTCTTCTTGTAACAAGCTTTGGTTAGTATGGGTTGGTTTTAGTCAGTCTGGGTTGGATTTGCTTAGTTTGGGATAGCGAAGATAAAAGCGCGCATAGCGCGCTTGTCTTTTTACTTTGGTTAATTAGGGTTAGTCTGGGTTATAGTTATTTTGGGTTAGCTGTGGCTTCGCACGCTTGTCTTTTAAAATTATTTCAATTTATCACAAATATACTTGATCTAGGACATTTATTGGGAAATGAACAAATTGAGTCAACTGTGTACCGTAAATAAACTTTTATTACTTATATATACATGTATGGCTAAACAGCCAGGGTTAGTTTTGCTAAGTATGGGTTACTTTTGGTCAATCTGGGTTAGTTTACGTTAGTCTGGACTAGTTTTGGTTAGTTTGGGTTAGTTTGCATTAGTCTGAATTAGTTTTGGTTAGTTTGGGTTAGTTAAGAGACAAATGGGAGCTTATTTGGTTAGTCTGAGGCATATAAAGAACAAGCGCGCGGTGCGCGCTTGTTTAGTTACTTTCAGAAGTTGTTATTCTACTTTATGAAACATGCTCCTGGACTTGGCAATTTGCATACTTGAAAATCAAGAAGGTTAGCCCCAAGTCTCACAACATTGCAAGTAAATTGTCATCACTAACGTCATATTGGGAGAGTTTTCGCATTTAGATGTCACTAAACAGCCTCATTTCTGAAATTTCTTTTTCAATTTTTGGCGTCAAAAGTGCTTCATCCGCAATTTTTTTTTGCATTAATGTGTTCCATTTGATGTAAACTTTCCATTGAACCCAAAAAATCTTTAAAATAGAATAGAAACCGGGCAGAACTGTCTTCATAATTTCATGCGAAAAGTATCGAATTAAATTAATAAAAATCCAAGAATAAATTTTGCAGGAAGGAGAAAAAATCTTATATACTCCACGGGATGTAAGTACGATTAATAGTCTCGAACTATATTGTCAGCCCTCGCTGTCGCTCGCGGGCGCCAAATCGTCCTCGACTAGTAAATGTCACTTACATCCCTTGTAGTATAAATAACTATTATTTCAGGCTGGCTCTTTTAACTCTACTTGTAAGTAGTTCTGTGGAATTTCCATTTGACTTTTTATATCAACACTCTCTTATTTTAGCTATACCTTCTGATAAAGTTACAAATAAATGGCGAAATATAGAAGCTATTAAGAAAAAAAATGCGCCAGTCTTTTTTCTAACAGACCTATGTGGGGTAACTATTCAATAATTAAAATACGTATTCTGGAATTTGAATACCTATCCTGGATTCAGACCATCTTAACTAAGAAGATTGCACAGTAAATGTCGGTGCAATGGTCAACGAGTACTAAGCTCACAATATCTGCCTCGATACTTCGATAGAAAAAACCTCCAATGTGAGAAGGGGTTTTACAATACTTTTCATTTTGTCGAAATAATGCCTACATAGGTAAAGGTTTAGTCAAGCACTACCTCTGACTAGTTGTACTACAATTCTAATTAAACTCATTTATTACTTAAATGTTTATTAACTCTTAATCGCGCTGTGATTAATAATCTAATCAATTTTTTTAAATAACCCATCTTTTATATCCTCGACATAACTTTACGTTAACATAGGTTCCTTATGTATATCCGGCCAAACTAAAGACCATTATAGCTTCATGTGTGGAGCACATTATATCAAATACCTCACTCTGCTTTCTATTAGTATTCTGCTTATCGTGTAGTATTTATTTTTAATATTAACTGCCTAAGCTGATATTGGTTACACATCGCCATTTTGCATAAAATAAAGATGTCTTTATGTAGTTTATTTGATTTAAGAATACAATATTGTAAAATTGAGCCAAAATAATCACGTTGGAGGGCTCAAAAAACGCCGATAATAATGAATTACAAATCCCGAAATGTGCATCCCACTACAGCCCTTGACTGCTACCTATAAACGTTTTTCTTACACCACAAGAACTTGTCTAAAAAATCACGTACCAAACTCGTGTTTTATTTTCCCAAAATCCTCGAAGTATTGAATAATTTTTAATATTGGTGAATTTCGCCGTGTGCGTGGCCTGAATGCTTAAACAGTCGATGATATCCTCAGAGCGATACTTCAATTTAAGCGAAATTATGTAAAAATTTTGTTGTCAATTTCTTTACAGATTTTGCGTTATGTGCTGTTTAGAAACGTGACTCCCAATATAATTCTTGCGTTCCACGAGAGACACATATTTTGATTTTATCAATAGCTATTATTTAATTTGTATGTAATATTATTAATATAGTTTGAATGCCGCTTGTAGCAAACTATTGGACGCGCCATAATTGGACGCACATGATAATTAGACTCGCATGACTGCTAAACGCTGGTGATAATTGGACGCTTATATAAATCAGTTTGATATCTTCGGAAATAACTTAGATACTATAACCATTTTTGAACACTAATTACTGTCACTAAGTTAAATTATCTCAACTCACTGGATAATGTTAAATTGGCCCAGAGGAATATTTAGATAACTTTAAACATATGCGTATAAAACTTGAATTGTTTGATATTTTGACATGTTTCCTCTCGTTTCTCAAAAGCAGTTGAGCTCGAGAAGTACCTTTTTAGGCAAAAGACATAGAAGAATCATAAGCTGATGTCAAATAGTCAAAGAGCCATGGGGTCAAATTTATCTAAGTACCTCCCTGACACGCGCGGCCCTGGTTAAAGTCAATACTTTTCAATATGTCATAATAATCATTGTACTTCCTGAAAGTAATTTTATCTCGTTACAGATTTCGATAATCGACCACTTTTAGAGCGCCTACGTGGAATTACTTACAATTTTGAATTACAACTATAATTAGTTTTTGTAAATTTTGACAATGTAATCGTTCAGATCTTTGCCATCCGGTCAACTATTCAGCTAATATTGAATTAAAAATAAACAATTTAATGAATTTTCAATTTAATAGGGATCTGTTTATTTCAATGCTAAAATTCGTACTGCAAGCAATGATAAGCCTGAATTAATTTCTTATAAATCCTATGTGTTATTGAAGTATACAGATGATTTAATGAAAAATAAAATCGTTTTAAACAACAGCAGATAATTAGGAAATCAATATTATTGGTCGCAAATACAATTTCCATTACATCCAATATTTATTATTAACGACATAGCCGTATTGCTGAGTGAGGCGTCACCGGCATTGTATTGGTAGGCCGGCCACCATTGCAATTCGGTGTTGTTATTATCACTATGCTTTATCAGTGGTAAATATAATTAAATGTGGAATAGTAAAAAAGTTCGTGGTTTGAATGAGGGGGACCTAATAACCGCAGTCAACGGTAAGTGAGACACTAGAGTCTATTTTAAATGTATTAAAAATGTTGGGTCTTATTCTGGCACATATGTTACCAAAAACACCAATATTATGTTTCCATAGTTGCCATTGGAACGTTTGATCTATTATTAGATATTATTCCATGGTTATTGGCAATTTGGCAATAAGTATCTCTGCTGCATTTTTATTACGTGTAATAACAGATGGAAAATATCAAAGGCATAGCTATTGAAATGGAGTAGTCATGCCTTCTTTGACATATTACTTTAATGGACGATATTTATTACCCAACCAATTTGTACAAACCCAATATCTTTAATACGTTGATAGCATATGCTAAGATATTGTTACTACACATGTTTACTTAAATATACCAGGGACTTTTACTCCTGATTTCGACATAACTCTGGATTAGCTGTTTTCCTACGAGACGATTTATGTTGTCAATGAGAAGAAACGTACGAACCTAAGGACTTCGATGTCATGTGGCTCAAATTAAGCACAAGTAGAAAAACCAAATTCATTTGTTGCTTGTATAGACCACCTAGCGAACACCAACATAAACAGATTTTCTCAAATCTTGGCAATCAAATTGATTTTCTGCAGATCAACTATCCAATGGCAAAAATTGTCATAGTAGGAAACTTCATCGCACATGACATCGACTGATTGAAACACCCCAACGAAAACGACGATGAAGGACGAGAAGCCGAAACTTTTGTTATAAATCACGGACTGACTCCTCTGGTTGACGAAACTACCAGGATCTTTGAGCGTCAAAAAGACTTTGCTAGCCTCCTGGATCTATTTTTAACATCTAATCCTGACCTTTACACCGTAACTGTCTAATCTCCGTTGAGCCCATCAGACCAAAATCTTATCTCCGCAACATGTGAACTTGCTATCAAAACACAGGAACCATAGGTACATCGAAAGGTTTAGCACTACGAATCTGCATAGTGGCGTGATCTTCGCGAGTTTTATCTTTCTTTTCCTTTGAAAGATGCCTGCTTTAGGAAACAAATCACTTCAGAATCTGCTGATGAAAAAACTCAAGTTATCCTAGCTGGTATGGAAGCTTTCGTCCCCTCTTTTATGGAACGTATCCCAAACAGTAAACCATTATTTGGAAAATATCTGCTCAAGAACCGTCAATGCTAAAAATGGTGCCGAGATCTGACAGCCGAAACTCGAAAAATATCCATCACGACTAAATTCGACGCAGTGATTCAGTAATCACGGAAACAATAATTCAATAACTCGTCTTATTTTATGATTCCAAACATAGGGACTTTGATAACACATTATATTTGTATTTCTTGTATTATGGACAAGAAAAAAATAAAACAATGGTTTGATTCAATCATAAATTGAGACGAATTATTTCCGCGATTATTGAATCTGTTCGGCGCATCGAGTATTGAAATTAATGTTAGTGGACCATTGACGAGAGCAAGAAGATAACCAGCATATCAAGAACAAGCTTCTCAACTGTGCTAACGGATTGGCAATGGACCAATCAGGATTTTTAAAAGACTTCAAGCCCTCCACTTGCCGAAATATTTGCTTCAAATTCTACCTTAGATCCTCAAGGAAAACCTTCCCTAACTACCCAGTGCATTCTTTAACGCCAGGTCTGGGATTTCGCCATTGCGAAGTGAAAGTAATACTCAAAAGCCAAGACAATAACAAGGCCAAAGGCCTGGATGGCGTTCCCGCAGTAGTGATTATTGAATGTGCTGCTGAACTAACAGTTCTGCTATACAGGATTTTCTTCCTATAATACAGAACTGTATGCTATCCTTCTAGCCGGAAATGCGCTCAGGTTCCACCAATCCCGAAGAAAGGTGAAACACCATTTCACATATCTACCGTCCTATTCCTTTAGTTTCCATCATGTCCTAGGTAATGGAGAAACTGATCAACGAATAACTTTTAAGACAGTGGCAGTGACGCTCGACATGTCCAAAGTGTTTAATACAGAGCTGCCTTTATGGACTTCCAATTTTTTAAGGAATTGAAGCATCCGAGTTGGTATTGATGGACATCTTTCGGAGGAATTGAAAACCAGTGCAGGATTTTCTCAAGGGTGTATGTTGTCTTCCACGCTGCTCTTGCTCTATATCAAAGATCTCTTAGATAGGATAAACAATTTTATTTACAGCTTTGCAGACGATACCACTCTTATATTCTCATTCATGTCGCGGACTCCAATGACCACTGCTCATTAACAACGCGAGCGAGAAAATCAGATTGCTGTTATCAATGAGGATATGAACGTTATTGTGAATTGGGGTGAGGAAAACAATGTCCAGTTTAATGCAGGAAAGACTCAAGCAGCTGTCTTCTCAAAAAAGCAAACATCGCAGGACCTGACTTATCAATGACAGGACAAACACTGACTTTGGCCTCATCCATAAGCTTGCTGGGCATCAACGTGGAAAACAACATGTCTTGGCATAGTTACGTCACCAAAATCGCCAAGGCAGCAGCATATATGCTAAGAGCACTCTATATAGCAAAAAGGTTATATACGCCTCATCAGCTCTTACTGCTCTATAAGGCCAAGATATGACCATCTCTGAAATACTGTTTCCATGTTTGGAGCTCGAGACCCAAACACTTACTTAAGATATTGGATTTCATACAGAGCAGAGTAGTCCGTCTTGCGGCTGACCCAGAATTGTCTAAAGGCTTTGATAGCCTTGAGCATCGAAGAAAAATAGCGGAACTTTCTCTTTACTATCGATATTACCACGGAAGGGGTTCCAACGAGCTGGGACTTATGATTCCACCCAGGGTTTTGCCGAACAGAAAAATTTGTCACACAAGATGCTCATCAACGTACGATTGAACTGCGAACACCTAGGATTTCGCTGGTACGGGACTCCTTTATCTGGAGGACTGCCTCGCTCTGGAATTGACTTCCGAGTGTATTTCCCGAAAACTACAACCAACAGCTTTTCCAGTCCAACGTCCATCGTCTTCTCCATAAACGCACCGCTCGTTGAGCAATTTATGATTTTCCTCTGTCTGTGTGCCTAACAAAAAAAACCTACTGTTAAATGCGGATATTAAGTTGCTCCTTTCCCACTTCAAAACCTACAACTTTTTGTTAATCAATAAAATAATACCAATTATTGTATTGAGTTACTAAAGCCATGACATTAAATAAAAATTAAATAGGAAATATATTTCATTAAGTAATAGGAATTATTAATGCAATATTACCCATATTTAATTCATCAAACTAAATTGTTCAATGAAATCTGAGTACATTATATATTTCAAACAATACTAGAGCAATGTCATTTTCCAAACATAAGTTTTCAATTGAATCAAGTATCACTATGTTTGAGGAATACCTAATAGAGGTGTAACAGTCTGATTTGGCCAGTGTAAAGATTTTAAAGTTCATTTTATATGCTGCATTTAGCAACAAAAATGCTATACTTTGCGGTAAGAATTATTGAGTTTTGACCTCTTCGGTTAATTAATTCGAAATTTATTGATTCGATTTGTTGTCAATAAGCTTAAGGTTGCCGCACTTATTAATGTAAATTAATTTTAATTCTACATATAGGTTAATGATATATTTACATTAGCTTTTATAACACTGTTGTGGCCTTGAGTAGCTCTTTTGATCATCCCTTTCTCGTATGTAGCCCTCAGGTACTTTGTGACTATATTTAGTTTAGTTAATAAGCGAACCACAGATCGCTTAGGTTTGATCAAATTAGCAAAATAGGATACTATGTTATTAGTATAACTTTGCTTAATTTATATTGCATTAATTATGTTTGTTGGTCGTTCTATATTTTTAAGAATTGGGTTAATAAAGCCTACTGTAAAGCCTCATTGGATCCGTCAAATTCATATTCTACTTTTGGTTTACACATTTCATAACTTTTTGGGACCCCTAATTTGCTTAATTCAAGTCACCGGCTGATCATTTCTGATAACTTTTTGGGACCTCTGATTTATCTTTCCACGCGGCAGGTCATAGGAACGGGCTATCCTCCCGTAATTGTTGCTTTCGATGTAGATTTTTAAAGGCTTATCATTTTCGTATGAGTATTTCCTAGCATTTCTTGAAAAAAATAATTTCAGCTCATTAATTGTGGCTTCCGCCGTCGTTTTACAACCATAATAAACGAGAACTAAGTCGTTTATTACCTTAGAATTATTCCTCGTATCGAATCGTTAGAATACGATACGGCAGTTCTCGGCCCTACAATTTTTTATTTCTGATTCGACGTTCTTTTTTCTTAACCTCGTGGAAGTGGAAAGGCAAATTGACTGAAACGGATGCAGAGTTCTTTTAGAAATACCATTTAGTGATAGAGGAAGATTTTGCTTTAGTGCAGTCATAGTAGACTCAGCTTTCTGTATTGTGTTAATACTACCCTTTGAGGCGATCTGTGAGTGAGTGCCTAACCAGTGCTGGACACTACAAAGTTATTGGGATATTTGTACTGCACTAAGCAGCCTTTTCTGGAAATATTTTTTTTATCTTTTGTATTTCTTTTATTTGCTAATGATCATTGAAAATCCATTGATAATTTTGATGGATTTGTTTTATAAAGAAAATATATTTATGCAAGGTGTGGGGGGGCTCTAGTTTTTTTTCTTTCTAAATAAGGGTATTCGTCTAATTAGTATTGGGTTATTACAGGGTTTTATCACCGGGCTATACCACTTCCAATTTTATCATCGGGCTATACCATTTCCAATTTTATCACGGGGCTATACTACTACCAGTTTTATATCCGGGCTATCGAGGCCTCTGCCAGTTATACCACCGAGGCTAAGCCAGTACCTGATTCTTGCTACAGGTGCCTGGCGCCTTCACCCGAGGTACTCATTTTTGCCTGCACAGTGGAGCTGGGCAGTCTTACCAGCCGCCGATCTTCGACCGGATCTAACGGGGTATCATACAGAAGCTTAGTATTATTTACCTTTTTGTTTAATTATTATGAATTTAGCACTGTAGATTGTGCCTTAAAAGAGCCTTCATAGTTTCGTTAAATCATTTATTTTTGTTGCTGATTAATAATCGTTTATAATATTTAAAAATAAATTTAGTCTTGTTGGCCAAGCTTTAAGATAGCTTAAGTCTATTTAATCATTTATTTTCCTAGTCAATTGATAATCATTTTTTTTTTAATATTTAAATATAAATCTAGCCTTGTCGATCAAGCTGTAGGTTAGATTGATCTCATTTATTCATTTGTTTATCTGGTCGATTGATATAATTAATAATAATAATAATAAATTGTCTTTTATTGAAAACAAATGTACATGACATTTGCACATAGGGCGAAGATTAGCTTAAAGCTACTCATTAACTCTTAACCCTATTTACAATAAATATATTACTTACTAATTAATCAACAATCACACTAATGGTAATAATTAATGTTGCCTATAATAATAGAAAAATTTTCATACAATATATGTTCATAAAAAAGATATACAATTTATATGATACCCTCTACTATCCTACATAGTTAACTGCTCCTCCAGAAATAGTTGCTTGTATTTTTTACGAAACTGATAGACTGAGGAATGCAAGTCAGGTTTTAGATGATTAAATATAGATACAACATTAAATGTAAAACAACGAGAAAATAAAGCCGTGGAGTGGTGTGGCATAGTCAAAGTAATGTGTCTAATGTCTCTGTTATGAACCATATTTCGAGGTATTAATTTTTCAAATAAGTATAATTGTGCTTTATTTTTAAATAAACGATACATAAATAATACCAAATGAAACTTAAACAATTTCAACCATTTTAAATCATATATATGTCTTGAAACATGATCGAACTTTTTCAATCCACAAACAACACGACAACATGTATTTTCAACGCGTTGCAATCTTTGCTGAGACATCCTATCTAAAAAGGGATAATAGACTATAAGGCAATAATTGATTATAGATAGTACGAAAGAATCTGCAAGTTTTTTCCTGGTATCAAAACTTTAGACATTCTTATTAGCATACAGAAGTCGCAAACGTAGATAACATCGTTGAAGGATTTTCCCTAAGTGCTCCCGAAATCTTAAAGATGATTCAAGAATCAACCCAAGAATTTTAACCTGTTCCGAAAAAGAGACTTGAATGTCATCAATTGCAATATGCATATTATTTTCAATTGCAGGTCGTTGATTTTTAGAGCTAAAAAGTAAAATTTTAGTTTTGTTAGGGTTAATTATGAGATTATGCTCAGTTGAATATCTTTTTATTAAGCGTAAGTCATTATTTATACATTCAGAAGCCTCATCAATTTCATTAGGGTCAAAGCAGTACATTAATTGGGTGTCGTCAGCATATTGATAAACCTTTGATCCTATCACTGTGGAAAATAGGTCGCAGGTATATAAAAGGAATTAAAGTGGACCTAAAATCGATCCCTGAGGAACCCCAGAAGTGACTGGCTTTGCTTCAGAACAATTATGTTCGGTACAGACTCGCTGAGTACGTTTCTAAAGATAAGATTTGAAAAATGAAAGAACTATATTATTACAGCCAAAAAATTTCAGTTTTGCCACCAATAGGTCGTGATCAATAACATCAAAAGCCTTAGAGTAGTCTAAAGATACCAACACTGCTGCAAGCTTTTTGTCAAGTGCTCTACTGATGTCATCAGTAATATTAAGTAAAGCAGCAGCAGTGCTGTGCCCCTCTCTAAAGCCAGATTGCTGAACTGGTAAAATGTTGTTTTTAATAAGATATTGAGATAACTGGAAATATACCACCCTTTCTAAAATTTTTGAAATAATAGGTTGGCCGCAGATCCTGCAAAGTTTCGGGATTAGACACTTTGGGAATTGGACATATAATTGACTCACACCAAGACTGAGGAAAATATCCAATTTCCAAGCATGTGTTAACAATATTTGTTATGTGATTAAGGATCCGTGGTAAACACAAAAGTAACATACGAAGAGTAATTCCGTCATGGCCTGATGCATTTTATCGGATATTATTAATTACCTTCATGATGGTTTGTTGATCAACTAAAGTAAATTGAAATTTTTCCTCAGAAAATTGGTTGTTGGTATAATATTCTATTTTGTTCTTACAGTTATTAGACTTATTAAAAACGCTAACAAAAAAATCATTAATTGCATCAGGATCACGTAAAGTTAAAGGTAATTCAGCGTGCTTAGTTGCGGATGTTTTTATATTTAAACTATTTAATCCCTTCCAAAACTTTTTAGAGTCTCGATCTTTTTCAAGGCCTCTAAGGTACGCCGTTTTCTCCCTTCTAGTGGATGCCAAAGCAAAGTTACGCAGGTCCTTGTAATGATTCCAATTATCTGGGGTTTTATTTTTTTTTGTAGTTAAGCAATGCTTTGTCCCTTTGTTTGTATATTAATTTTAAATTATTGGTAAGCCAAGGCGCTGGTGGTTTACTTACTCGAATAGTTTTAAATGGAGCATGTTTGTCAAATAAAGATATCATATTGCTTTTCAAAAACCGAACTTTTTCATTTATATTCTCTATATAAAAAATATTATCCCAATTCACACGGTTTAAATCATATTGAAAAGTCCCTAAATCGAAATTTTTATAATCGCGCACTTTGATAAATTTCTGTTTAATTTTATTTATCTTTATCTTGAATATGCAAAAGGGGGCTTTATTATGATCACTTATATGAGAGTTGACTGTGCCACTTTTGAAAACCACATTCATATTATTAATAAAAATTGGATCAAGACATGTTGTTGAGGTGCCAGCATTTCTGGTTGGTTCATTAATTAATTGAAAAAATCCAAAGTTTTGCAAAGCATTAAACAACACATTAGGTTTGAGCATATCGATATTTAAATCACCTGTCATAATTGAATAATCATAATTAACAAGAATATGTGGAGCAATTTCATCTATAAAATTAACAATTTCAGAGTGTTTTATTTGAGGTGGGCGGTATATTGTAACGAGCGCTATCTTATATGAGCCATAAGTAATTTCTAAAAAGACATATTCTAAGTTTACGTTATTTACATTAATATCAAACATATTACAACGCAAATTTGATCTCACATAGATACCGATACCACCTCCAACCTTATCCTGTATATCTTTCCTAAAAAAATTATACCCAGGTAACGACACTACATCCGAAGTTATTTCATTTTTTAACCAGGTTTCCGTAACACAAATGACATCATAATTATTAGATACTAAATGAGAAAAATCCACAAAACTAGGCAGTAAAGACCTTGCATTAATATTTATAATTTTCAACAAAGAACTGTCCTTATCGCTGGCCATTTTACTTTATTTAAATATTTATACGTTGCGGTGACAAGACTGAATTAAAAAGATCTTCCAAATCATTATCTTCAGGGATAACAATTGTGGCTTTTTATCAATTCATATTATTATCGCTACATTTAAAATTGGTGCAGCTACTACGCATACGTATATGTAATAAGCTTAGGTAAACCAAAGTGATCACTTCGGATTGTAGTGTTTAAAACATTTAGGTGTAAGGCTATTTAACAGCATTTAGGTGTAAGGCTAGTTAACAACAGAATTGGTCTCAGTACAATCATTACATTGTACCATCATTATTAATTACTTAATAGTCTTTGACTTTCCTTCGCCTGTTAGATTCTACAATTTTCATAAACTTTTTCTCAAATATTCCCCTAAATAAAATTCTTGTCGCATTTAAATTGCAAAAATTTCACTGTAGGATTGTTGCTGTTAAAAAAAAAGAAAACATCGTAGCTAATAAATTGATCCGTAAATTTGGATTGCGTTTTTTTGTTAAGTTAAGATTGAGTTTCATTGTATGATAAACGTGCCTAACAACACCGTACAACACCAGCCGAGCTGTTCCAGTTTAGTTTGTAAGAACTGGTGGCACTCTAGAACTCCACTCCCGGAGCCGGGTATTGCAAACATGACCCTCCGGTGTTAGGTTTGTTTTCAACTAAAATCTTTACTCGCTTACCTTTTTTAACTTTAATAAGAAAAACGTGCTGCAGATGAGATCATGGAATTAAATTGTGAGCTTTTGTAATAACCATGGTCTTTTTTCTGTGTACAATAATTCTATTATTATATTCTCTATTTTTCTACATTTACAACAGATTGTCGCAGCATATAATTTTCTCCGCATCTAATTGTCGCCGCATCCTATTGAGGCTTCGACCAAATGTCGCCGTGATTGATTATCATGCGTCTAATTAACCGCGTTCGATTGTCTTAAATCCTTTGCTAGGGAAGACAGCTTTAGTTCTGCTACTCGATTGGTTTTTCTAGACTTTATTTAATACAGCTGTGATATAGCTCAATTCTACAAAGAAATAATATTCGGTAAACTGAATCATGTATTCATGTATTATTTCGATAGATCCAATCATTAGTAAATTAGCAAATAATAGTCATATTGGCTAAGTCGCAGTCAAATTGATTTATTTCTTAGGTTAATACTAAGATGATTAGCTGAAAATATTTATCTCATGAATGCAAATCGTATTAAAATGAAACCGGTTGAACTAACCCATATTAATAACTAACATATTGTTTACATTTGTACTACCTTAAGCTAACACATTCGTCAATTAAGTCTTTCCACAAATTCATAAATGTGAGCAGATATATTCTGCATGTTAACAACCCTTCAACAAAAGCTTGTTGCCAGTAAAAGTAAATCACTATCTGTGCATCACATAAACGTCAAGATGTTAGATTATAGGGTTCAGTTTTATTTGCTCTCGTGACGAACTGTCTGACCTTATTTTAGAAATCTGCCACTGAAGAGGTGATGTTTTATTTCCAATTTGGCTGTTAAATTCGCAGCTTATCCTATTTTGCAGCAATAATATACTCTTTATAAATAAAGAAATTAATTAATAACGTTTTATTAACAATACTTTCCATTTACAATATGTAGAATGCATATACCACAGGGTTACAATACAGAAATCGACAAACTAAGTCAAGCAAGGACAACAACAAATCACAGGGCTCTAAAAGTTGGCATTTTATTTCAAGGAGATACATATTGATGTAAATATGTTCTATATTGTTGTGGAGGATTCATTCTTACCC
>MU192422.1:7192-29228 GCA_016904865.1 Pissodes strobi
CCCCCCCCCCCCCCCCCCCAATTCAACAGCCTTTTCGTTCTAAACTGTTGGTGTGCTAGCTCTAAAAATAGGTGTGCTAGGTTGTGTTAGGTGCCCTTTATTTGTGCTACCATTTTGACGAAAGGATTCCAAAACGGACGTATCTGATAGACCAAATGTGATGGCAACTTAGACTCGCAGCCAATAACAGTTAAAAAACGCAGGCACCAAAATATTTGTTAATCGGTGTTATCATATCAAGTTTAATAATAATTTTTCAATAAAGGATTTTCTGAAAGTCGTATATGACACAACTTTAAGATTGATTTTGAAATATTTGTTACGAGCCAGTCTCGAGTTTGGAGAGAATAAAGAAGCACGAATTCCAGGCAATGTGTGGATCCCGTTCGGTCAGCCGCCTGAGCCACTCTGGCAATTCTGTTGGGTGGAGTTAGCTGATAATCCATATAAACGATTGTAGTGTATCATAACAAATATTATTAATGTTTTTAATATGAAACATAATAACAGTTTATTGAGTCTATTGATATTCTAACCAGTTCAACCCCCAGTCCAAGCACTTGGCTATTCGATCAATGAGTTTCCCTCTCGCCGACGGTCCACCCTCGCCCTAGAGACTCCTTTCGCTTCGCAGTAGTTCGGTACGAGATAACAAGTGATTACTTTTTTCTTAACCTCAATATACCTCGAGTCACTCTTAGTTATGTACGTTGGGCCGACCCAAGATACCGAGCCACTCGAGATTCATTAGTTGTAAGTTGGGCATGTAAGTATTCATAAAATTATTCAAAGAAAATTCGAAAATACAATAAAATAATATTAATTTATACCTCTTTATTTTAATTTTTACAGATGCCTAGAAGCAAAGCAGAAGTAAAGGGACAAAACCAAGTAACGAAAATCTTATGAAGGCAGAGACGAATATAAGAGAATAAAATTCCAGTCAAAGAAAACCTTGCTTAAAGTTTGGAGTTGCTAGAGTTACTCGTCAAAGATTTGTAAACTGCGCTGATGAAAGATCCTCCCACTCATATGACAACTGTGCAGTAAAATAAGAATGCACGGATGAAGAAGAAGAAAGCTTGGTTGAATACATAACAACTTCAACAAAAATAAGTTAAGGATACTGACGTATCTGTTTGCATCCGCAAACAAAAAGAGAATACCAGATTCCTGGGTAGTGAAGGAAAAAACTGGCAAGCAGTAATTAAGAGGATTCATGAAATGACGTTGTGTTAACTTTAAGACTTATATGCTTCATGATGCTTCAGCAGGCTCTATTGGACTCACTCATATAACAGGTTGGTAGAACGCTGAAAAAAATCTAAAGTGGTTGCAATATTTTATTAACACTGAAAGGTCGTCTCCTGAGCATAAACCGTTAATAATATTGCGCAACCATGAATCAATGCAAATACTTATATAGCCCCTACATACTAGCTATAAATCGAAGCTTGTGAGCCATGACTATTAACACATGTTGCTGAGCCAATAACAATATAAAATGTTGCAGAGTTGGCAGGCAAAGCGTATCTCTTCACCTTTACACCAAAAAATATTCAATCAGGATTCAGAGTTACAGGGATCTGACCTCTGGGTGCTAGTGTTTTTCCTGTTCATCTATTATTGATCGAGAAGATACACCTAACTTTGATTTGGCTAATATCTCGTCATAGGTAGAAAACGATAATTCAGATCAAAAGTCCAAAAATTCATTGGTCTCCGAAAACTCATTAAAGGTGTATAATGTCTCTTATCACTCTCATTATTACATTCCCAAGAAGAACTCATGTAGTTGAAAAATAGTGAACTTTAAAGTTTTCGATTTGAATTAAAAATATTTTTTTGAGAAAATTAAGATTTTCGGATACAATGGCATAAAAAATCTGATGTCATAGTCATCTTTTGCCTTTTATCCCTATTTACCATCATCTGAAGACTGTTTACTTTGACAAGAATAATGTAATAGATGGCAGACTTAAAAATGCGATAATTAATATAAATGTATATAGCAAAGTTGTTAAAACTCGCAGCATATTATAAAACTGGATAGCGCCAACGTATCTATTAAATCCTCCTATAACATCAAATATATCATTATACATATTCATTATTTTTCAGTTTCAATTTTCTTTGCAAAAACCTTGTCAACTTTAGAAAAATTTCTAGAGGAATGTAATGAAACTGTTTTGTGTAGATCTTTTAATAATGAGTTTATCATAATTTGGGCGTCGCAAACCTCAAAGAGAAGATAGAGTAATTGAAGCGTCGATATGAACTGAAATATGCTCTGAAACTGCCCTGAAAAAAATCCCGATAATATGGATCTTGTTAAATTACTTCTAATTAACAAGACATAGAAATAGTTTTCACTGCATCAGTAATATTTCTATTGTAACGTATCGGTAAAACCATGTCCTTCTTCGTGCCCGCCTTGAAACGTCAAAGCCCTCTATCGAAAATAACTTATTGTAAATCAATCTTAATTTGTTAACATTTCTTCGGCAAGGAATTCGGCCTGTTAAAAATTGAACGAGCTTTCCTCGAATGAGTCAAGGAAAGTGGTTTATGGTACTACATGCGGGACATGCATTAATGAAGATGATATAAAGAAAATTAATAATAGCAGCAGATCAAATTTAGTGACCTTTACATGCCTGTAAATACTTATTTGCATTATTTTTGATAGGAAAAGCAATGGATAAAATTGATTGAGATTTACGTGAATTGTATGTATTCATGTTTATTTGTCTACGTTTTTCAAGCTTTTTAGCAAAATTGAGTCCATTTATTTAAAAGCATTTATGAAGGCGAATGATAAATTAACTTTTGATAAAGAATATTAACACTAATAAAATTCAATGCCCAAAATATTCTGGCAAGGTCGTATTGCTTATTAGAGAGAGATAGTTAGAGATAAATAGAGAGGAGGAGAGAGAGAGAGAGAGAGAGAGAGAGAAATTAACTGAAATAGTTATTTGTGTATTTAGAGCGCAAAGTAAAGGATTGGCGCTTGAGAAAGAATGTTACTGCGCGACGCGTAACGGAGCGCAGTAATCTTTCGAAAACGGCAATCTTACTTTGCGCTCGAAAAACACACAGAACTTTTTCTACAGCCGTATTTTTTAAAATTAAATGCACATTTTTCTCCATACTTATTCTGAAATGTGCAAATGACTGTCAGTTTTAACATATTATATTCGGGCTTCAGGCATATTTAGAACAGGAGTGCCAGCAACAAACTGTAACAAACGCATGACTGTCATTTATTTATCTTCGGTTTCCATGGCCATTCATAGTACACTCGAGGGAAAAAGTGAGAATTTCCTTTTCCATGTTCGCGCTAGAGTGCTAAATAAGGATCCAGGGTATTCCTTGATTTTGCGATTTCATTTGAATTTAGTACCTAATTAGTTATTTTGCGCGCGGCTGTAGAAAAATGTAATTCTTGTCAACGATTTTCGACTGAGCATGAACAGGGTTTTCTTATGATAAAATATATAGTAATTGCAGCTTGCTAAAATGATAAGTATTACCAAAAAAATACAATGTAGCAAGCTCTTAGGCACAAATTTAAGGCAAAACTGCTAGAAGCTATTTTGGAAGGCGCTTATGATACGGATATAAAAAATTGTAGATGATGGTTCTAGCCGTTAATTCTCAGACTCATGTAGTATTATACCAGCACAGGCATCTCGGTTAGTTAGTAAATAATATCATATACTCTCATTTATATATTTGTTGATATGTTTACATCAAAATATGTAAAACCTAACCTCCTAATTTAAGGAAACCCTTTGACCGATATTAGTTTTAAAAAGATCTTTCTAACCAATCAGCCTGTAGGTACATTTTGGCAAGTGCTAAATGCGGTTTCTTTGACTTAACCGTCTATTTGTATTTTGAAACCGAAACGAACCCAAAATTAATATCACCTACTTTCAGGAAAAGAAATATTTATTTCATTTCATTTATTTGTTTCATTTATTTATCATTCCAATATTACATACATGTTTCAATATTACATACAATTATTACTATACAATTCCTTGCTACAAACATATACATGTTAAATACAAAACAACTTATTTCACTTTTTTTACAATCATACAATGAAATTATAATTAATTAACACATCAAATAATGAAACAGTTAAATTTATATGCAAATTATGCACAATGAGCCCCAGGCGGGCTTGTGTGTGCACATTGGTCAATAATTTTCCTCTTATTTTAATCAGTCATATAACACCCAATAAAACAAAGACTGGTAAGTTGACATGTCAAAACCATTGAAACATGTTGCCAATGTCAGTATAGTGATCCTTTATCCAGTTTATTATCCACTCAACCTTTTGGTTAATATTATTGCTTGACATTATTTTGTTTTTTTATATTGGTTGGCAGCATATTTCAAATTTTTGGAGCCACAAAACATTGGTACCTTTGAGAAATTGCATGTTTAAGCCTAGGTATTTCAACTGATCTTGTATTTGTTGAGTAGCAAACATATTTAAAAAATGTGTCATTTTTTAGCGAGTACCTCATTACACTTTTTAGGTATAATTGTCTAATATTTAAACATCCTGATTCCCTAAATAACAATTCGGTTGAAAAAAGTTTATGTTTGAATAAAATTATTTTTATAAGATATTTCTGTGTAATTATTACCGAGTTTAAGTAGGTTTTGGAGGCTGCACCCCACGAAACTGCTGCATAATTTAATACTGATTCCACAAGTGCAAGATAGATGCATTTTATAACTTTCAGACTCAATATCTGCCGGAGCTGGTAGAATTTATATATCAGCTTAAGCAACTTGCTTGTGACATACTCACAGTGAGTATCCCATCGAAGAAATTGGTAAAAAAAAGACCTAGATACTTAGCACTGCTTCTAGAGTACAGCCTCCACTCGCAGTCACACTTTGATGAATGAATAATCAAACAGTCACGGGCGGGTAAACCCCCAACATTGATAGAGAAGGGCACAAAAATAGACTTATCTATATTAACTGTAAGTAAACTATGATAAAACCACGATTTTGCTTTAGTAAGAGCATTCTCAGCCTTAACAAATGTCAAGTCCCAAGTCTCATCCCTAACAAGGATAGTAGTGTCATCCGCAAAACTAACAACCCGGGCCTGATCTATGACATCAAAAATACCATTTACATAAATAGAGAACAGTATTGGTCCTAGCGCAGTCCCCTGTGGCACACCAAAATCCACCTCTTCTAAATCACTAAAGGTGGTACCTATTTTGACTTTTTGAATTCTTTCCATCAAATAAGACTTAAACAACTGCAATTGTTCCAATCTCTCTAGTAGAATCTGGTGTGCCACAGTATCGAACGCTTTAGAGAAATATAGGAATATTACTAGTGGCTTGAGGCTCGTTTCAAAGCTACTAATTTTGAAATTGGTGACCTACATAATAGCATTTTCAGTAGACATTTTTTTCCTTAAAGCCATACTGGCTTGTAGAAACGATTTATAAATTTTTCCAGAATGCAACATAATCTTTTTTTAATACACTTTTCCAGAACCTCTGAGATACTACTGGTTAAGGCAATTGGTCTGTAATTGTTTTTATCATTTTTATTTCCAGCTTTATGTAGGGGTATTACAACCGAAGTTTAAAATTTTTTTGGGAAGATCCCTGTAGTAAATATAGAATTAACTAAGTATTTTAGTGGAGAGATGAGTTGTGTGTTAAAATATTATAATATATATGGAGTAATACCATCCTCACCTGAGGAATTGGTATTTTTTAAAGAATGTATTGATTCGGCTATATCAAGATCTGTGACCTTCCTAAGAAAAATGGAGCTATCACTTATTTGACCTTCAAACCCTTGATTTGGAGCTCCACTACGAATTTTAGCCGCCAGGTTTCTTCCCACATTACAGCAAAAGTTGTTAAATTCATTTGCAATTTTTCTGGGTGCTGTTAAGTCACTTCCTGAAGACCCATTTATAACTTTTATATCAATATGATCACAGCCATCACTTGTTGCTTCCCTTATTACTGACCATGTTTTTTTAGGATCATTCGTGCTCATTTCAAGCTGATCCTTATAATTAGTTTGCCTAATGAGCTTAATAAATCTTAAATAATCTAATAAAATTATTCAAAGCAATCATACTACTAGGATCTTTTGCAAATATTTTTTTAAGTTTGTCCCTTTGGCGAACTGATGTTAGTATACCTTTTGTTACCCAAGGTTTTATTCGTAAATTTTTATTTGAGATTTTAAAAGTTTTAGTTGCTCTACTTATACAGACCTGCAATATACTAACAAATTTCTTTGCAATGTCATCAGGGTCTCCAGCACTATACACCTCTCCCCAGCTTTGCCCTTCTAAAAGTGTTTTTAAAATGTTATAGTAGGTTTTATTTATATATTTATTTTTATTATTTTTGGTGCGATCGTTTAAATTGACTGCAAGTAAAATAGGAAAGTGGTCTGTTAGACCACTATTAATGATTGCCGATTTACAGTTTTGTTTTCCACGCTTAAAAAAGTGGTCAATGCATGTTTTTGAGGTATTTTCAACTCTAGTTGGTTTATTTATTTTTTTCATGTACCCGTAAGCATTCAGGCAATTTATGTAGTTATTTACAGTTTTAGATGTTGTGTCGAGCAAATTAATATTAATATCTCCTCAAAAATCCTCGACTGTACATCTTTGCGAGTCATTCTGTGACAACAGAGTTCTAGATCCTCCACATATCTGTCTGGATCTGTGGAGGGAGATCTATAGTGCCCAACGACCCCAATAGAAATGTTGCCCTTGGACACTGTTACCCTTAAAAATCTACTACTATTGACACAGACTATATCATTAGTACAGAGAATATCATTTTTCACATAGATTAAAGTGCCATGGCATTTATTAATTTTACTTTCGTTAAAAAAAATTTTATACTGTTTTATGCTAAAGTCATTAATATTGTGCAACTTACCAGTCTCAGAGAGTACAATTACATCTGGTTCTACATTATAGCTATCTAAGGAAGCTAAAAAATCATTAAATTTTTTACATATAATACGAATATTAACATGCAAAATAATACAATTCCTTTGAGGATCAACTAGATCTTTACAATGTTCAAAATTATCACAATACTCTGAATCACAGGACCAATATTTATCTAGAATAGAATTAACAGCCATTTTTATACCTGTACATACATGGGATTTTTTTTATTTAAATGTTCTTTCAAACATTTTTTTACTACAGCAATGGGCTAGTTTTTAGACAACTAAACAATTAAAAAGTTAGCGTCACTCATGAATTTGATTGATACTTTCTTAATAATCATTCTTTTGTTGCCGACATTTACGAATAATTTATATTCCTTTCAAAATGACTCTCTGACTAGCGTTAACTAGTGATAAAAGTAGAAAGTCAGAAGCAAGTGTCAATAAAATGTATGAACGACGTTAAGTAATTTATAAAAATATTTTTCACAGGGGTTTAGTTTTTGATTATATATTTACTACTTTATTCAAAAGTATTAATAATTGTAGTTTACTTTGTTCGAAAGGATTGGCCACTCGTTAACCAGTTCCTAAACTTTCCTTCTCACAAAATAAATTTAACACATATCATAAATACTACGCGCTGCCCCCCAGAATTCGTGGGGCTGCCTACCGTGGTAGGGAGGGATTCTCGGCCCTCGGCCGTAACCTCCTGGGGTATTTCTATTACGCGAGGGTCTATCCGCGGACACACTATTTAAACAAATACACATAGTACATAAAGAGACAAAAATAATTTTACATTTTCATTGTCGCTTTTTTCCCTCTACATGTTCTTAGATTTTGCATACGACATACGTGTTTTTATCTTCAGGGCCTCAATATCAAGTTATTTTCTTTAAATACGGATCTGGATATTTTCGTAAGCTTTAAAGCTTTTTATGATCTAAAAACAACGATATACCACACTTGTAAAAAGATAGTAAAATATTTTCCCATAAATACCAATGCGCTAGAAAAGGATTACCGGAAGCATTTTCTATCTCTTTCTAACGCATTGGTTGTTCTATATTGTTGTAAAGGATTCATGTTTTAACTTACAAATTTTTGGGTTTTCTCCCCACTATCGTTTTGAATTTGTTATATGGAGCATCTTCGGCTGTAAACAGCACAAGTGCTAGTTTAGTGACCCTAACGAAATACCTAGATAACTTCAACGTTTCGGGAAATAAATCTATTTCCGTTGTCAAGAAAGGTAAAAACTAAAACTGAAAATGGTTAGTAAATACAATAAAACAGTAAAAAGCTCTTGCAGATTGTCAGGCTTTGTTGTCAAAGTCAATTCAAAGCTTGACAATCTGCAAGAGTTTTTTACTGTTTTATTGTGTATACTAACCATTTTTATTTTTAGTTTTTACCTTTCTTGACAACGGGAATAGATTTATTTCCCGAAACGGTATTTCGTCACTAAGCTAGCACTTGTTCTATTTACATCCTGGAACCAGAGCCGAAGAGGCTCTGTACAACAAATTCAAAACGATAGTGGAGAGAAAACCCAAAAATTTGTAAGTTAAAAAACCTCGTATTAACCAATTTCTCAACGAGTGCGATGCGTCATTTTTAGAACAGCAATAGTTTTTAAAAAGTGTTTGAAAAAATCCAGGTCTCTATTAAAAAAATAAGTTTGTGGCGACCGTACAAATACGAAACGCTTGGTTTTAAATTTGCCAATGTCATCTTGTAATGGGGAAAAATGGCAACACGTTGTGTCATTTATTTTGAAATATATTTTCAAATCAGCTCAGGAAGAAATAAAATCGATTTTGCAAAATTTAATATCATGCCTAAGTACTTAGAATTTTTAAAATGTCCAAGCTGTATTTTGTTACGCACAAAAATGCACAACTTTGCCTCAATTTAATCGACCTCGTATGCGGTTTCCAGGATTCCCATGCATGCAGTCGAATTTGTAACACTTTGTATAAAGAGTCTGAAGTAAGTCGGTACTTTCCCATGCATGCACTCGAATTTGTATCACATTAAGTGTCTAAAGTAAGTAGGTACTTTACACACGGTAGTAGAAAAACTTTTTGAAAGCGTTTTCACTTTTTATATACAGTATGTCCACGGATGGGGTTTACAAGAGGGCAAACGGAAAAAAGGCCACTTTTAATAAAAAAAAAATTTAAAGTAAAATTGAAATTGCTATTTTAAAATTACTGTCCTCTGCGTACCATTGCAACAAAATACAACAAATTGAGTTTTCAAAAAAACAATATTTTCAGCTTTTTTAATTTATATTGTTAACAATAAAATAAATTTCAGCAATATTAATAATTGTATTCGTTACTTTTACTTTATATTAAGTAACCTACACGAAAAAAATTGCAATTCTTTAAGGTTTTCAGCAAATACGCTTTCTTTAAGGTTTTCAGCAAATGCTACTATTTGAAAGTTCTAATATATTTATGAAAATTTGCTCTTCAACGTAGAATCAAATTTGAATAACTTTTCTTGTTGATACTTTTTGATATATCGTCAAATGACTCCACTTTTTGCCTTGTGATCACTTGACATATATCAAAATCGATTTTTGATTTATTGGGCATGCTTAATTAATCCCCATAAATGATATTTTTGATATTTGAATAATAAAAAAGTCTCCAATTTGTTGCAAACATTATGCCAGTCACTAAATATATTCCCGAACAAGTGCTCTTCATAACATTAGAATCGCTCAGACCTCAGACATTCTATGTATAAGTACAGTTATGGTTAATTATTAATAAAAATGATATCTATTACCTACTCTTTGATAACATATTTACAGATAAAAAATTTTGTTAGACATTTGTAAAGGTAAGTTTGTAAGTAAATTTAACTACTTTTATGTTTTAATTTGCCATAAAGCCTTATTCAAGATAAAATCTTAAAGTATTCAGAGTTACAAAATTGCTTAAGTCGAACAAACTAATGACTAAATAATTCTTTCGAGACCGAGACCGAGAGTCTCGATAGGTAAGACTAGGTCTTGGTCTCGGTCTCGACATCGAGACCGAGACCGAGACTAGTCTCGTGGTTTCACGAACCCCTAGTTTTGACGTTGAGAACTTATAACAAACGTTGCAATTAAGGAGTTATAAGAGATACAGAATAAGTTGAAAGAGAACATCGCATCAAACGAGAGAACAACACTACTAGTTGATGGCATAATGGAATTACTAGAACGTTGTTTGAATATTTCCTACTTTCACGAAATAAATTTTTCTCTCAGAAAGATAGACTAACCCATAGGATGACTAGTTTCATCTGCAATTGCAAATATCTACATGAATTGGTTCAAAAGTAATGCAATTAAAACCTCCAAGTATAAGTGGTTAAGTTAGATCAACGATAGATATATAATCTCGAACCATGAGGAACAGTTTGTAGACCAAGTTATTGACCAGCTTGACACCTTAACGCCAACCATAAAATTTACAATGGAGGAGTCAAAAGATAAACTACCAGTCCCTAATGTATTGTCCGGAGGAAAAGAAAGGCAACCACACTATATAGGACCCCAACGCACACAAGTCAATATATAATTTGCGCTTCTAAACACCAAATAGGGAGTGGGTGGATTCTTACTATGCAGTGCTACATGAAATAGAATTGAAATGAAATAGATTCCTGTATATAACCCTCAGCTACAACAGTGGTCGAACGCCAGCCTCTGTGTCCATTTAAAGTTAAAATATCCCCGCTTGTATAAACGAGCAATGACGCTGAAGTATGTGAAAAACTATGGCCAGTATATGTATTTGAACCTTCCAAAGCAATTTTGCAGGGTATTTTCGCCATAGTGTTTTTTCCTACAACTTAAGTAGTACATCTTCCCCTGAAGTAGTTCACGAAAAATCAGCTACGCGACATTGTTGTTGTATATGTTGCCAAATATTTTCTGTATGTTTCAATTACATTAACTTCTTCCATTGTCTCATTTGTAACAGTTAATAAACGCTGCTTGTTTGTTTTAGAAAACGATATAGTAGGTCCCTCCCATGTGCAATGTATTAGATTATTATTATTTTGTCATATGAAAACATTATTTTCTGAGAGGGTCATAGGAAAAATCATATATTATATTCCTTTAATAATGTCCTCGGCAAAGCCTAGGGCAACAAACTTAACCTGCGGGAGGGAACTATGTACTTTCCTCCCTTGGTATACAAATATCAGCTATTATCCATTAAATAGAAATAAGTTATTAAATATTTCTATTTGTAAGACTATTTAATGTACTTTCAGTATGATGAATTCACATATCTTTAACTACTAAAGCACTCGATTTGCAGTTGAATAATCAACCTTTTATAACTTCGTACGGCTTTTAAAATACCCTTTCATAGGTCTTGTATAAAGTAGGTAAATGGGTTTGTGAAAATCTGATAAGAATCATACAAGCCTTCCATAGCATTTTTAAAAGTCGTGCGACAAAGTTCACGAAATAGTATTGGTTGCACGCCACTGAAGTCTTTATCAATAAAAACTGAAGCTGTTGTAAGTAGTGATGTAACGCTAATAATTTTTGCATTTCTGCAGACAGATTGAGTACCTAGATATGGTATATGTTTTGTAGGAAAAAAATTTAGCTGAATATATAACGGCACATTTTAGTTTTAAATAGGAGAGGCGTGGTTGAAAAGGTTGGGGTTTGTTTTTATATGTAGTAACAACTGTAAAAGTATATTTAATTTGAAATATGACGGTAAATAATTTGAGTTCAGTGATCCAAAAAGGCAAAGACTGGTCCCAAATTTTAGCAATTATAATCGGTAAGCCGTTTAATATTTTATATTTACTTAGCACGGAAATAATTATTTTTTGATGTATAAGGTGTATTCTTATTATAAATTTGGAAAAAGACGTATTTTTTTTAAATATTTCATTTTTCTCTGATTATGTCGTTTATTATTATGTTGGGAATGTTATATATAGTAAATCTATTGATATCAATTTACAGTTTAACACTATCGATAGATTGTCGAAGCCAAAAGAATCTTTAGAGGTGCCAGTTTGTTCTTGCTGATGATTAAGTTCTATTTTAAATATGTAATATTGTTTCTTAATAATTCTTACTTGAAGGATGATGAAACCTTTGGAAAATAATTGTTCATTTTTAAAAGTGATTGAGATAGGTAGATTCGTTCAAATATGATAATTTATACTTCAAAGAAGAAGTTTTTTGTTAACTATTTGGACCATTATTCAAACTTACACCCATCTGGCTAACTAATTTAAATCTAAACTTTTCTGATAATTAATGAATCTAGTTTGTCTCAGACAAATCAATTTGTCGGGTCTAGTCTGGCACAGTGGTATTTCTTCTACAATCTAAGTTAAAATTTTGTAAAATTAGTTGCTCAACACTTTTCCTCTCTCTCACATCACCATTGTTTAAAATTTAAAACTACCGCCAAGTTTTGACGTATTTCCTTTTGCGTCTGCGGTCTTCGGTTTACTTGTCAAGCTTGTCGACAGAGACATGTTTGTCATACCATCAAAGCGTGGTTTCCACGTCTGGCTTTAATTTGTTAAATGTTTAAATTATGTGAACCTTTCTTATAATGTAGAGTGTTTTTTTAATTTTGATGTGACCGTTGTCGTTTTGATGTTGTTTGTGCCTCTTGTGGATATCTTTTGTTCCAACTGACAAGTGAGTGAAAAAACTTCCACCATTTTCTCTTCCTTCTGCTTAAAATTACATTTAAAAAAATTAAACTCATCTTTCTCCAATTAACAGTTTTAATTACCATTTTATCTCAATAAATTCAGAACTCAAAAAAGTCAAACTTAAAATTTCAATTTCATTTTTTATTTTACCATAGGTCGCTGACAATTATTGCAATTTTGCTTTGTTTAACCCATAAAAATGTTACAGCCTATGCTGGTTTCCACTAATGGGTGGTTCTTTTACTCACTTTGCAGGTAACACTGATGATGGCTAAGGCCGAAAGCGCTCTGTTACGCTGATTAGACGTCATTTTTGGATTAAAAAATTTTTGCATGGAATACAAAGGTTTTTTCATTTAGTACATTTCGTACATGCACACAGCCTTCACTCTTCATTCATAGTTTATTTTTATCTACAAGAATTCGTAAAAATAATTTCACTTCTTGGACGAATAATGCAATATTGAACTCACTTTTCGGTTATATTTGACATTTTTCAGTCAGAATCCAGATTTAAGCTCTCTATTTAGAGTATAATAACTAATGAGGCTCCCTTTTACAAAAAGATCACAGTCCTACACAAAGATGCAACCGGGAGAACATTGAAAATGTCCAAGCAGAGTGAAACTTTATTTTTCATCAATTTTAGATCTAAGAAAACTCATAATTGTGTGGAAACATATAGTTATTAGAAGTTTGGGTGAGATCAGGTTAGATTACGTAATACAATGAATACTTTCTGCGGTAGGACTTGTGAAACATCGTTAAATAATAATAATACTAGGGATAATTAGTACACTGCTTTTAGATGCTTCAAAATAATTTAATAAGATATTTTTCTCTAATGTTTCGGCTTGATGAGGCCTTTATCGAGAGTAGTTGAATATTGATTCAGTACCCAATTACTCTTGATAAAGGTCTCATTAAGCCAAAACATATGTAGAGAAAAATATCTTATTAAATTATTTTGAAGCATCTAAAAGCAGTGTACTAATTATCCCTAATATTATGAGATTACGTAAGCTTAGTTTACCAAAATATACCAAATAAATGTATATTACTTCAAGTCTCGTTATTTTTTACAATTTAAAACGTTATGTGTGGTTGTAAAAAGCAAAAGACCATTTACATTCGATTCGTCTCACATTCCTCGATCTAACGATATGAAACACGACTAGTCTGTCGTAAGAAACAAAAAGCCACCCTCACCCACCCTTAACGCAATCTAATGTAAAAATTACTTTTAGCAGATTACGCAAGTTTAGTTTACCAAAATATAAGTTTCGTTCGTTTTTACTTTACAACATAAGTGGTGGTTGTAAAAACTGCATTCGATTCGTCTCTCAATCCCCGATCTAACGCTGTTAGTTTCACTAAGTATCAACTTATTTTAGTCATTTGAGTCGGTTCCAATACGTTATAATCAATTCTAATAGATTTGGTTACTTTTGGTTAGTCGTCCAATAAAACTTCTGATAGTTTCCTTTAGGCTTAACTTATTTCAGTTATTTAAACCGGTTCCGAAACGCTTTAATTAATTTTAATGGATTTGGTTAGTTTGGGTTAGTCGCTCAATCAACTTTCGGTTAGATTCACTTAGTCTCAAATTATTTTATTTTCATTCATTTGAGTCGGTTCCGATCCGTTATAATCAATTTTAATAGATTTGGTTAGTCGTCTAATCTGCTTTCGGTTAATTTCTTTTAATATCAGCATACTTTAGTCATTTGAACCGGTTACGATACGTTATAATCAATTTTAATAGATTAGATTATTTTTGGTTAGTCGCCGAATCAACTGTCGGTTAGTTTCTTGTAGTCTTAACTTATTTTAGTAATGTGAACCGGTTCCGATAAGTTATAATCAATTTTATTGGATTTGGTTAGTTTTGGTTACGTGTTCAATTATCCTTCGGTTAGTTTCACTTACTCTTAAATCATTTTAGTCATTTGAGTCGGTCTCTATACGTTATAATCAATTTTAATAGATTTTGTTAGTTTTGGTTAGTCATCTAATCAACTTTCGGTTTATTTCACTTAGTATCAACTTATTTTCGCCATTTGAACCGGTTATGATTCGTTAAAATGCTTTTTAATGAGTTAGGTTATCTTTGGTTAGTCATCGAATCAACTTTCGGTTAGTTTCACTTAGTCTCAACTTATTTTACTTATATGAGCCGGTTCCGATACGTTATAATCAATTTTCATAGATTTAAATAGTTCTGGTTAGTCGTACAATCAACTTTCGGTTAGCTTCCCATAGTCTTAACTTATTTTGATCATTTGAACCGGTTCAGATACGTTATAAAGAATTTTAATGGATTTGGTTAGTTTCGGTTAGTCGTCAATCAACTTCCGATTAGTTTCACTTAGTCTGAAATTATTTTAGTTATTTGAGCCGGTTCCGATATGTTGTAACCAATTTCAATAGAGCTGGTTAGTCGTCCAATCAACTTAAGATTAGTTTCGCTTAGTCTCAACTTATTTTACTTATTTAAGCCGGTTCCGATACACTATAATCAATTTTAATATATATGATTAGATTTGGTTAATCGTCCAATCACCTTTCAGTTAGTTTCACTTAGTCTCAACTTATTTTGATCATCTGAACCGGTTCCGACGGGTTATAATTAATTTTAATAGATTTGGTTCATTTTGGTTAGTCGTCCAATCAAGTTTCGGTTAGTTTCCCTCAATCTGAACTTACTTTAGTAATTTGAACCGTTTCCGATACGTTATAAACAATTTTAATAGATTGGGTGACTTTTAGTTAATCGTCGAATAAACTTTCGGTTAGTTTCACTTAGTCTCAACTTATTTTACTTATTTAAGCTGGTCCCGATACGTTATAATCAATTTTAATAGATTTGGTTAATTTTGGTTAGTCTGCTAATCAACTTTCGGTTAGATTCACTTAATATCAACTTATTTTAGTCATTTGAACCGGTTACGATACGCTATAATCAATTTTAATAGATTTGGTCTTGGTTAATCGTCGAATCAACTTTCAGGTAGTTTGATTTAGTCTCAACCTGTTTTAGTCCTTTCAATCTGTTGCGATACGTTATAATAAATTTTAATAAATTTGGTTAGAATTGGTAAATCGTCGAATCAACTTCCAGTTAGTTTCACTTAGTCTTAACTTATTTTACTTATTTGAGCCGGTTCCGATACGTTATAATCAGTTTTAATAGATTTGGTTAGTTTTGGTTGGTCGTCTAATCAACTTCCGGTTAGTTTGGGTTAGTCTCAACTTATTTCACTTATTTGAGCTGGTTCTGATACGTTATAATCAATTTTAATAGGTTTGCTTAATTTTGGTTAGTCGTTTAATCAACTTGGGGTTAGTTTCCCGTTCATAGATCTGTGGTTAGTTTCACTTAGTCTCAACCTATTTTAGTCATTTGAGTCGGTTCCGATATCTTATAATCAAGTTTAAAAAATTTGGCTCGAAATTTGGTAAGTTTTGGTTAGTTGTCTAATAAAATTCGGGCTAGTTTCACTTAGTCTCAAGATATTTTACTTACTTAAGGCGGTTCGATACGTTATAATGAGTTTTAATAGATTTGGTTAGTTGGTTGGTCGTCTAATCAACTTTTGGTTAGTTTCATTTATTCTCAACTTATTTTAGTCATTTGAACTGGTTCCGATACGTTCCAATCAACTTTAATAGATTTGGTTAGTCGTCCAATCAACTCTGTTATTTTCTCTTAGTCTCAATTTATTTTCCTTATTTGAGCGGGTTCCGATACGTTATAGTCAGTTATGCATAAACCGTGTCGTGACGTTCACTAAAATTTTCCGCGTCGTGATGCGACTTTGGAAATTCACTGTCAAGAAAACAAAGTATTCATCTGAACCGGCTCCGATGCGTTAGAGTCAAATATAATGTTTCTGGTTAGTTTTCGTTAGTCGCCAAAATTCGGTTCGTTTTGGTTAGTTTTAACATACTTTAATTTGTGAAACCTATTTCGATACATTTTAGCCCGTTTTGGTGCTTTTGGATACTTTTGATTAGTTTTCTTAGTCATTCAATCAACTTTCGGATATGTTATAACCAATTTTAATGTTTTTGGCTAATTTTGGTTAGTTGCCAAAATTCGGTTAATTTGGGTTATTTTTAACTTAAAATAATATTTTTAATCTATTTCGATACGTTTTAGCCATATTTGGTGCTTTTGGTTAGTTTAGGTTAGATTGGGTTAGATAGTCGTCGTGGGTAGTCGTTCAATCAATATTCAGTTAATTTCAGTTAGTTTTAATTTTAGTAATTTCAAGCGGTGCCGATATCCGATTTCTTATAATCGAATTTACTATTTTTGGGTAGTTTTGGTTAGTCGCCCAGATTCGGTTCGTTTTGATTAGTTTTAACTTACTTTAATATTTTTAACCTGTTCCGATTCGTTTTAGCCTTTTTTGAAGCTTTTGGTTACTTTCGGTTAGTCGTTGAATCGTTAGTTTCAGTTAGTTCCAATTTATTTTAGTAATTTGAACCGGATCCGATAGGTTATAACCAATTTTAATTTTTATGGTTAGTTTGGTTATTCGCCAAATTTCAGTTACTTTTAGTTAGTTTTAACTTACTTTTATTTTTTAATTTGTTCAGATTCATTTTAAACCTTTTTGTGCTTTTGGTTACTTCTAGTTAGTTTGGGTTAGTCGTTCAATCAACTTTCGGTTAGTTACAGTTAGCCTTAATTTATTTTTGTCATTTAAACCAATTCCATCCTCAGAAACAGATCTCTCACGTATATTACGTAATGTGCCAAATGTAGGATGCACTTTTTCGTGATTTGATACCCCATAATAGGAAAACAAAAGCATTTTCAATGTTAGTAAAGTTTTAGCATTTTGTTGAGTCCATAGTTTTCATTAAATAGTACACTCACCGACATAAAATTCGATCAATTCAACATTTTTATCAAATTTAGCGTATTATAACTTTTTCCATAATCCGATTTAAACAACTTTTTTTAATTGTAGATAAATCTGTGGATTTTGATATACAGGTCCAGATAAACCCTCACCACGTTTATCTGGGATACAGGTAAATGAGTTTTATCCTTAAGTAACCCCCTGTGGAGAAATTTTGCAATATATTAAGTCTAATTTATTCATAGCATTATGTTTTCTGTTCATCTTTATATATTTCTCCGTTCATGAAATATGAGTTTTTAGAGAAACATTACACATTTTATTTTTTATCAAAATACAGGAAGGTAAAGATCAAAACAATATTAAGCACTAAACACATTAATAGCAGCTATCTCCTTCCCTCCCCTCGAGCATGAATAACTGCATCCATATGCCATGGTATTCCTTCAATGAGGTGTTGAATGTGATTTTGATAGATTTGATTCTATTCTTGGGTTAGTACTCCTTTTAATTGGTTCAAGTTACTCGAAGCTGGAACTCGACTCGACTTCGAATCTTTCTGACCATCATATCTCAGATGTGGTCTATTAAATTAGATGGTTTATTTTTCATACTTCTACGTTGTCCAAGAATTTGGTAACAAGTTACTGAATCGTCGGAATAAATTAAATTTCAGTGCATTTCCCGAATCCCAATTTTGATGTTCTGAAACAAATCAAAGATCACGATTTCTAGTGAACTCTGACCCAGTTGCAAGATCTTCCAGCACATATATCCACCTCCCTTAATCCTCTCCTAACGATTATTCCATTTGCGTTCATGGATCGTACATCTTCCAATCTATTGTTTGCCATATCAGCAGTGGTTTTTATAACCCATAATACATTCAGAGCTAAAAAACGATAATTTCTGACATTTGTACATCGTTTTCTGACAGGTCCTATTCTCCTCAAAACATATCCGGTTTACAGCTCTGAATGCTAGCTCTTGCATTTTTCGGTACTCTAGCAGCATATACTACGATCTTCATTACTTACTAAAGCCACTGATGCAGACAGAACCATAACTTTCAGCTGACTTTTTAAATTTTAAAACCACAGAATAATTATCATGACAAATGTCAAAATATTACTTAATTTGCAATGCCTGAACAGAAACGTCTAGGTGCACCGAAATAGATTTCTACTGCGAAACTTCGCGCATTCTCAGTTTTGACACACATTTTTAGCAAAAGGCTTTTAGTTTTCGGTCCATTGCTTTCAATAAGCCTAGTGGTGCAGTGGTAAGACGCTGTGCGTTGGGTTAGTTTTTGTTGGTTGTGCCCCAGAAGCGAGCGGAACGAGCGAAGGGCCAAGCATAAAGTGTTCAAATATTTTAAGACGAAACGTAACGGGGGTATTATCTTACAGTCGCCCTATGGCAGAGCCTTATGCGTCTGCAGTTTACCTATATGTGCCCGGTTTCGAGTCCGGTCAGTGGCGAGAGATGTTTTTATTTTTTTTTTAGCAATTTCTTTTTTAAATTTAGGTTAGTTTTGGTTAGTTTTATTTGGTTGCGCCCTGTAGCGAGCGAAGCGACTGGAGGACCATGCGTGAAGGGAAATAATAGTCAACGTTTCATCGGAATCATATTATACACATGCGCAACCGAAAGCCATTTCGGTGCACCTAAACGCTTGTTGCCTGAACATCGTTAGTTCTAAGTTACAATTAAGATTAAAGACTTTTGATTAAATTTCTAGTGTTTTATTTAAAAATTCATATTTCCTAAATGGAGAGAGATATCAAGTTGAATATAAAACACAATGTTAACAATAAATTAGAGTCTGCAGAAAAGCACATTCAGTAGATTTAATATTGCAAATAACTCGACTCACATTTTTATTTTCCTGTATATTTCAGAGCTATTTAAGAAACAAAAAGAGCAAAACTTCATCTTTGGAAATAGGCCCTCAAGTAGTTTGTACAGCTGTTAAAGAGTCTTGAAAATTTTAGATAAAAACGTGCTGCCAGCGATCTTTACGTAACACAAGCAGCCGAACTTTCTATTCGAAATAGCGTTTTATGTTGTATATTCGGCCCGTAGAGGCTTTCTGGAAGATTTCAGATTAAAATGTACTGTCAAAGGTATTTAAGAAATAAACGAAGCAACACTTCATATTTGGAAATAGGTACTCAAGCAGTTTATATAGCAATTAATAAATCCTCAATATTCTTCTCTTAAAAATTTCACATAAATACGTGCTGTCAGCACTCTCTATGAAACAAAAACAACCAGTCGGTTCTCAAGAGTGTATACAGCTATTAAAAAATCTTCAATATTCGGCTCTTGAAGCTTTTAGGTAAAAAAGTGCTGCCAGCGCTCTTCAAATAACAAAGCAACCAAACTTTGTTTTCCAAATACTCGACCCCTAGAGACTTTCTGGAAGATTCCAGATTTAAACGTTCTGCCAAAGCTATTTAAAAAAAGAGCCAAACTTTATATTTGGAAATAGGTTCTCAAGTAGTTTATACAGCTATTAAAAATCTTCAATATTTGGCTCTTGATCATTTTAGATATAAACGAGTTACCCGCGCTCTTTATGTAATAAAAATAGTCAAACTTTCTATTCGAAATAGTGTCTCAAGCTGTATATTCGGCCCCTCGAGAGTTTCTGGAAGATTTTAGATTGAAACGTACTATCAAAGAGAAACAAAAAGAACAAACCTCATATTTTAGAAATCGGGTTTGAAGAGTAAATAAAACTATTAAATAGTTATTTATGCAACAAGTGCGTAAAGTGACCCTTTTTTATAAATGGGAATATTGTCCGACAATCCCATGAATAAATAATTTTTTTTCTACTACCGAAAAATATATGAAAAACAAAAATATTATTAAATTACTATACGCACTAGTGCGGAAAGTAAATTATTTTAGCGTAAAATATATTATTTTACGCACTGCCCTAAATGTCAAAAATATGTCAGATTTACTTTACGCACTAGTGCGTAAAATAACTTATTTTACGCTAGGTCTATTTTACGAATCTTACAGAGTGCGTAAAGTGAGTATTTTACGCACGGTAGTAGAAAAAATCTTTATTTCCGGCTTTTAAAGCTTTCGGAGAAAAACGTGACGCCAGCGCTTTTTATGTAACAAAAGGAACCAGACTTGGTATTCGAAATACTGTTTTAAGTTGTATATTCGGACCCTAAAGGCTTTCTGGAAGATTTCAGATTAAAACAAGCTGCCAAAGCTATTTAGTTTATACTACTATAAAAACATCTTAAATATTCGGCACCTTGGGCCAACTTTGTTCCTCAAGATTTCAGAAAAAATATGCCGAAAGCTCAATCTATGCAAGAAACACAATCCGTTTTCGTAATTCAACCTCTAGGGGCTAGTTTACTCGTGAAGATTTCAGGTAAAAACGTGCTGCCATCTTTAACTTATCAAGGGAAAGTTCATATATAAGCTGCGTTCTATTTTGGCTTCGCGGTATAGTGCCACTGGAGCTAGACCGGTGGGCCAGCGCACAGATTAATATATTAAAAAACTAACGCTCGTCATCTAAGTATTGACATTTCTCCTACCCTAGGTACTTTCGACGATTTTTGGAAAGAACCCAATATTGGCTATTTAATTTTTATTTTTTTCTGACTGTATTTGAATAGATATAACAAAATAATTTTCCATACTCAATATTACTTTTTCTGTTCTACAAGATGGTGTTATCAGATTTTCAAACCGACGTCGCTGGAGCTGCTTTGTTTTTTTAAATACGGCCCTGAATTTTTATTACGTATTATAAGAGCTTCTAAGATCTCAAAACAAGGACGCATCGCACTTATTTGAAAAATCCATATTTAGGCAATTTCCGTAAGAACTCACGTGTTAGAGAGAGACAGAAAATAGATTTTTAATATGATTTAAAACCATTTTTTACGCATTAATGCATTGCATAAAGGAAGCTTAAAAACTACATAAGAAGTGGTTAATAAATAACAAAATTAACGTGACAGCCCTCAAACCCTATACGCTCTAGGCTATATTTTTAGCAATTTACCCAAGTAAATAGTTGTGTGTGATTAGATTTTGAACAAATAATAAATTTCACATTCTTATTGTTATTTCTTTTTCTGATCTACAAGATGGTGTTGTCAGATTTTGAATCCGAAGGTTAGTCCTTAAGCATCCATAATTACATTTATTTTTTTAAATACCGCCGTGGATTTTTTTATATCGGTTTTTAAGAGCTTCTGATATGCCAGAACGAATGATGTATCGCACTTTTTTGAAACAATAATTCTAATGACTTCCTGGTAAGATCTTACCACAAATCTATTTTCTGCCTCTCTTTAACACATGAGTTCTTATGAAAAATGCCATTAATATAAAAATTATTCGAATAAGTGCGATACATCATTGGTTTTGGGACCTTAGAAGCTCTTAAAATCCATAATAAAAAATCCAGGGCC
>MU192423.1:0-24538 GCA_016904865.1 Pissodes strobi
TTTGTACCTATACACAACTAGCCAACGTTATGAAAATTCTTAAAAATATGGACGGATTTCGATGACTGCTCATCCTCAGAAACTCCAATTAACATGTGAACATCAATATCTCGAAAACTGTTTGAATTATCAAATGAAACGATGAAACTAAAGTCGTCGTTTCGGCTTCATCATTGTTGTTATTATCCACAACTGACTGCTAGGTAAAAAAAAACCACCTAAGAAGAAGTGCTTATGGTGGGTCAAATATTAGCTGGTGTAGGTAAGTATAAGGTGTGCTTTATAACGATAAAGTCAACCATTTATGACTTTACCTTAAATCTTACTAATTAATACATTTCTTCAGGTACAGATCCAATAATTTACTGGACGATCTAAGGAAAGAGCCCTCGGGATAATTCAGAAATGTCTGTAGGATATCTCTACGGATTTTGAATAAACAATACAAATGTTCATGCATCGTGTGAATAGAGATTTAAGCCACGGGCCAATATATGCCAATCAAAACGTTGATGCGTGCTAATACCGCCTCCGAGGCGAACGTCGCGTCGGCCAGCGCCAACGTTGGACGAAGTTTGTGCTGTGTTTTCTATATACATGATCGGTCAATGTCCACAAATGCGGAAGTTGGCCTACATTTGCCAAGCCGTCTGTAGGCACCTCAAGGTGGTAAGTACTACCAGAATCTCCAGAAATGCGTATCTCGTAAGTCCCAGGGATTATTCTTCATGAAATTTATTAACAACACAGCAGAGAGGGAGCTGGCCAGAAGGGCGTTATAGACTAATCAGTCTAAATAATTATTTATCAACGGAATTTCGTTTTAATAATTATGTTATTACTTTAATCACCACTTCGCCTTACGACGATATTAATTTTAAAATGTTCACTTTTCACGAGAGTATTTTTTGCTTGTCAGAGGGACCTCTTCCTTCGGCACTTCGCACTGATAAGTCCTATTTTAAGGTGAAAACTTTAGGCTGCCAGGGGGGCTTTTCCCTTTCAGTAATTCGCACTGGAGACCAAAGTTTGCCGGTATGGGCTGCAGCGCAGCTTTTTGTACCAAGCTTTGGCCCCTAATTCGATTATTTTGAATTATCAACAAGCTTAATCATAATAGTTTATACTTTAACTAATAACAATTTATAATTGAGATTCATGGTTACGTTCAAACTTTCCACTGTATGATTTTATCTTACTGGGCACGCTATTTTTGTTTGTAAATAATAACAAGTCCCAATTTTTATCTGAAACTGTGATGCTTTGAGTAATCACAAATAATAAAATCAGGTCTAAATTTTGTCACTATCTCAGCTATAAAAAATCACTACTATCGCAACTATTCCTGAGTCTCGGTTCAAATTGAAACACTGAACATGGCAAAAGAAGCAAAACTTGCAAAATAATTGCTCAAATTTTAACATTATAAAGTCTGGGCTTATTACAAATACTTATTATTTTAGTTGCATTCTGCAAAGAATACAATTTTTAAATTCAAATAAACCTACCCTAAGAAAAAGAAGAAAAGTTTTAACGATTGCAGATTCGATTGTTGTAGATCAGGAGCGAGGTCCAGTTCCAGTTTATTTTTATTGCCTGTTGCCCAGCTCTACTTTTTTACGTTTAATTGACTTGGGAAATTTGTCAATAATGCTTGGAAAAATCCGCTTCGTCCTCTCCTGGCAGGCGTGTTTTTTAACGACCTTTAAGTAACAATTGGGCTTGGTACTCCCAACATTTTTCGCTTTCGGCGACTTAGGGCCACCCGCGGCGGGTTTTTCCCTCACAACGACTTGCTCCCCCCCCCCTGCTCCCCTTCACTTTGACCTTCCGGGGCGCCCATGTCAACTCGTCCACTTAATAACTCATTGTACAGCAAATTAACACGAATTTGATGAAAGTATTGAAACTCTTTCAGCAGTCAAATCTTTTGTCGAAGTATCTAAAGCATTGATAAAATATCTGGTATTACAGCTGAGTTATATCCACCGATCTCCATGATCGGTGGTTATATCACTAAAATGTAATCTAAATGTTTTGATAGTCAACTATTTCAATTGCACAAAGACAAACTGTAACCGAAGTAATGGCGTTAAAAAAGATTACTCCCAGTTCAATAGAGCAAGTGAACTTGAATACTTGGTTCACTGCCAAATATATATCTACTCTATGCATCGGTCGCAGTTGGTAGAAATAATTATTATATAAAAGTAAATATTATATTTTTTGAAGGGATTAATGACGTAGCTCAGAGCCTTATTAAAGCCGGCTTCAAGTTTTTATAACATCTTAATTGCAAACCTGCACTATTCATCTACCTTATAAAGAAAGACATGCTTGTTGGTAGAAATAACATTTTACCATTTTATAAAAGAAGTCGTTAAAGATTTTTATGGGCTTGCTTTTGAAAATATATTTTATTATTATATAGTTTGTTTTTACACTCCTACAGGAAGAACTGGTTTTATTAATAATTGATAATTAGCCTGTCAAAACGAGATGTTAAACATCATAATTTTTGTTTTAATTCTGAGTTTATAAAAAATAATTATGGATTAAGTTATTGGCATTTGAGGTATGGCGTGGCGCCAACTGTCACATGTCAAACTCTTAAATTAGTTGAATTATTGACAGCTGGTACCTTGATGCTATACGCATTTACGTCATAAACTGACAGTTCAATAATTATAAAAAAGTTAAAAGTCAACTCTTTTAATAATAATTATTAGTTGGTAATCAATTATTAGTAGAATTTTCTTCATATAGTTAAGGTTTCTAGTTATTTAGTTGTTAATTTTTGTTTTTTTTTATATATAAACTCAGCATAATATGATATTGAAAGCGCTTGTTTTTTTCTTAAGTAAATTTAATAATGATTAATTCTAACTTACCAGTTTCAATACAGAATTGAGTTTATTCAAATAGATCAACTGTTGAGTGAGGAGTATATACCTGTAAAAATAAAAAGTTATCTTAGCATGAATATGTTTTAATGTACTATGTTGAATTAAATAATATGGTCATTAGACCAAATTAAAATATGTAAAGAATGAAACAAGATTGTGCACCAATCTTGTTTCATTCTTTACATATTTTAATTTGGTCTAAACTTTAATTATAATGTGTAATAAATATCTTAGGATTTTTAGCTATGTGATATTATACACGGTGGCAATTTGAAAGCTTACAATGGCTATATTTTCTACACTAAATAGAAAATGAAAAACTAAAAAATACAATTTCTACAAAAACGCGGAGAAAATAAAATGGGTTAGTTGCAGATCTCCACCCCAATCCACTTTAAAATCTTAAATGACACGATCCTATTTAAGACACCTGTCTGGAAAGCTTATAAAAAATGCTTTTCAGCAATATCAAATTTAATGAGATGTTAACAAATATGTTGGATACATTTTAAAAAAAATGTTCTACAACTAACTTTTGCAAAAAATGGTAGAATGAAATAGAAAAAACACGTAAATGATGAAAAAGAATATCTCAAGTCAATTTTTTTAACGCAAATACATATTTGTTTTTGTCTCATTTTTTTAACTATGTGTGAAGTGCTCAAAATAATTTCCATTTTATTCTAAATAGAAGTCAAGAAGTCGATTTTCAAATTCCTCCTAATTCTCTGAAAAATGTCTCTCGGAATATTTCGGCAAGCATCAGTAATTTATCCTCTCACGCAATTCTTTCAAAGAAATCGGTTGGGTTTTGTAAACTAGTGATTTAATGTAACCCTATATGGTTTGGAAGCTGTTGATCCAACCACCCTCTCACTGGAAGTGTAGAAGGTCTTCGTTCAAATTTATATTGCCGTGTAAGTCTCCTTAGTAAAGCGTATGAACAAAGGAGGGATCTGTTGAATACTGCAGCATAAACTTGGCCGCTGACATTTTCTTTAATAAAAAAGGACCTAATATATTGTCTCCCACTTTTGCCTTTCAAACATTGACTTTTACGTGTGCTCTCGTCTGTAAGAAATGTGGATTAACGTGACTTCAGTAGCGATAATTCTGTTTATTCACATGGCCATTTAGGAAAAATTAAGACTGATCATCAGTGAAGCAAATTCTTTCCAAAGGGTAAACCATTGCCCAAAATTTTCCACACATATTTCCTCTTAGCTTAGAACAAATATTTCCCTATAATTCATTCCCCAAATATCATAAATACTTCCACATACACTCCACAATTCATTACTTTCCTAACAGATTCTCTGGATACGCCGTGCGCCGGCAACTGCTGATAAATGACGCGAAAAAGAACTTGGTCAATAACCTCAATCTGCAAATCTCCATCCAAAACTCTAGGTTGTTGTCTTTATTTATTACCAACGTTTCCAGTTTTTTGAAATTTTGGAACCAAATCTCATATGTAGATGCAGCTGACCTTTTTGTCAGGATGCATTTCATAAAACTAATGACACTTCTCAAATAGCCTCAAATCTCAATCGTGGAATGGGGTGAGGAGAGCAACAGCGGTCTTCTCAAAAAAGCAAATGTTGGATACATTTTTGCATTTTTTTGACCTGACTTATCAATGACAGGACAAACACTGACTCTGGCCTCATCCATAAGCTTGCTGGGCTTCAACGTAGAAAGCAGCATGTCTTGGCGTAATCACGTCACTAGAATCGTACTCCATAAAGCCAAAAAGTTGTATACACCTCATCAGCACTTACTGCTATATAACGCACAGATAAGACCATCTCTGGAATCCTGTTCCCATGTGTGGAGCTCGGCACCCAAACACTTGCTCAATATATTAGATTCCATACAGAGGAGAGCTCTCCGTCTTGTAGATGACCCAGAGTTGACTAAAGACCTTGATAGCCTTGAATTATTCAAGGCTATCAAGGTCTTTGAATATCGAAGAAAAGTGGCTGACCTATCTCTTTACTATCGATATTACTACGGAAGGTGTTGGCACTTATGACTCCTCCCAGAGTTGTGCCCAAACAGAAACACTTGTCGTCAGACACAAGCTGCTCATCAACATATGAGTCAGTTGTTATCACCTAGGACGTCGCTGTTGCGCGACTCCTTTGTCTGGATGACTAGCTCGTTCTGGAATGGACTTCCAAGTAACGTCTTTTCAGAAAACTACAACCTACAGCGCTTTAAGTCCAACGTCCACCGTCTTCTTCGCCCACCCACCGCTCATTGAGTAGTGTAGGATTTTCCTTTTGTGTGTGTGTGTGTGCGCCGAACATAAAAAAGCATATTATATCCTGAGCACCCTAAAGGAAAAACATTTCTACTCGTGCTTCCATTGAATACACTATTTTCGAATTAAAATAAATTCCAAGAAAAAATGCAGACACAAGTAATGGCAAAAGGAAGCACGTCGAATTTTAAATGATTTATTGAAGATAATACAAAAAAAGCGAAAGACAAGTCTGTATTATTGCAAAAAGAGAGACCTTTAGCACTACAATCGTGTTTTAATTTAGGATACTTTTTCAGCATTTGATGAGAGTGGTGTCACAAGTGGGATAGTGTCATTTAAGATTTTAAAGTGGATGAGAGTAGTGCTTCAAGGGAAGGGCGGGTGGTCCGTAAAATATTTCATTTTTATTACCCCGCTTTTTGTAGATATGGTATGTTTTGATTTTTTGATATCCTCATCAGTGTAGAAAACATAGCTATTGTAAGTTTTCAAATTCTCACCCTGTATAACATGTAGCAATTCTTTGTTTGCTGCCGCGACTTGACAGCTTGTAGTAGACATCATATTATGTGATAAGTGTGCTCCTGAAAGGATAAATGTGAATGGTGTATTTGGTGTCCGTTAGCATGGGCACGAAGTCATAGAGCTTTTCTTTTTAAATTATCAGTTCTAAACTTGAAATTTCTAATTAAACAAAAACCGTTAATTTCAAGTTTCAACGCCAGAAATAGGCTTAATTTTGAGTGTCAAAAGTCAAAACTAAGCATAAATTCTGAGTTCCAAATTCAATATTATAACACAAATTTTTAATTCTAACTTTGCAAGTCAGAACGACTTTTAATTTCGACTTTCAAAATCAGAATTGAGCAAAACTTTCTAATTCCGACTACCAAGCACTCAATTAATTTTGAGCTCTAAAATAAGTATTAATTATGACTTTGAAACTTGGAATTAAGCATAATGTTGACTTTCGAACTCAGAATTAAAGATTATTCCTTAACCCTGATTTTCAAAAAGGAAATAATTGAGTTTAATTCTGTTTTTACACTGAATTTAGCTTAATTTTGACTTTCATTCGGAAATTTCTTTAATTCTTATAAGTCTAATTACAACTACGTTGGGGTTTAAAACCTTCGGCAACATGCATTAAAACAGAGTTTTATCCACAATACCGAAACAGAATATTTGCACTCGACGCGCGTTTCGCTCCTGATGATGCTAACATGGTTAGCGAAACGCGCGTCGAGTGCAAATATTCTGTTTCGGTATTGTGGATAAAACTCTGTTTTAGTAAAGTCTAATTACAACTTTCAATTTAGTAATTACGGATATATTTTTTTAATTTAAAATTTAAAATTAAGAATTGAGAATAAACGGTAATACTGCTTTTCACTCTCTAAAATTTCGAAATCGTACTTAGTAAAATTATGACGAGTTTTGTTAGGTGCTTTATCGACACTGCCCGGGGTTTATTTGAAATATAATAGAAAATATACTAAATTATCAGGATATGTCCGCATACGAGTTGGTACTTGGTAGTGCCTTATTACATTATAATACTTAAGTATATCTATTTCGATTAATTTTTGAAGTGAAACTTCTTTACGCACGGTCGAGTAAGTTCTTTTCGGGCGATTTGTTATGTAACGAAAAAATGCAACGCTGCGTAGTCGAGTTAGTAGTAGGGATCGCTTGAGCCGTGAGCGCGCTTCTATGCCTAGACAAGACACTCACGTCATGATACAAAGAAAACAAGATATGATATTGCGCACGTTGGGCGGAGCCAAGATTCAAGGCGCGCGTCATGCGGTTAGATTTTTCGCGGGCACATAACCTAAACGCCATTTGTTTTGTGTTGTGTTGTGAGTTTATGCTCGGGTTTTTTTGGATTTTTTATCAAATTAACTTTCAAAATGCGTTGTGCAGTAGCTGGGTGCCACACAGATTATCAGTCTAAAAACTTTACCAGTGATTTAATGTTTTTTTCGGTTTCCCAACGATGAAAATCTTAGCAAGGAATGGGTCAATGCTTGCAAACGGGAAGACAAGGTTAATGTGAAAAATGCGCGTATATGTTCACAACATTTTGATAAGGACTGTTACGAGAGAAACTTGAAATTTGAGCTTTTGGGATATTCAGCTAGAAATCTTCGGCTTCTCAAACCAGATTTAAATCTACCCAATAAAAAATCCGACAACAGTTTGGCTAAAAGCAGGGATGATCGTTCAAATAAAAGAAATCGTACCAAATTTGTGAATAGTATTCTGCAGGCTAGGTAACTGAAATATTTGTGTAGTTTTATAACGGAAATAGGTGTTTTATTTTATTAGTATGTAAAAATAACGTTGGGGACGCTAACATAATTGTTGATGTAACAGATAACAATATCGAGCTTAAAAAAGATATTGGGTATGTAGTTATGTATTGTTATAGTTGGGCTGAAATTGTGAAAGTATGCATGTACTAAAGAATATAATATACTTGGCAATGAACATTAAGTACCTTACGAGATCGAAATTGTTAGAACGTAATGTTAGGGCCTGGCTTTATTTATATGCTGTCTGCTGTACTATGCCTGTACTATACTATACTAATTTATTATAATTTTAGTACAAACACTGATATTGATGAGAGGGATGACATTATCAGTAAACTGAAAAATGAAAATGCCGAACTGAAAAAGGAAAATAGTATATTTAGAAAATTTTTCTCGCTATCCCAAATAAATAAGTTAAAATATCCAAAGAAAAGGGTAACCTGGAGTGTCGAAGATGTTTCTAAGGTTAGTAGGAAAATTAATTTAAATACTTTGCTTCTTTTTATCAGATTATGCAAGAAGGAGGATAATGTGTTTGAGTCCGATGTTTGTTTGTTTATTTATATATTTACTTCCAATTTGGGTAATCGGGTTTTATTTTTTCAAATTGGTTTTAATTTGAAGTAACATTCTTTTTATAAACTTATGATTGTTTGTGTCGGATTATTGAAAGTATATTCATATTTATTTATAGGCAATTGTCATTCACTCTGCAGGCGCTCGAGCCTATAGGCTTTTGTTGAAAAAAGGCTATCCATTACCTTGTGTGTCAACTCTTAGAGGATGGGCCAAAAAAATAAAACTGGAATCTGGCATTTTGAAACAGGTAAGAGAATAAAATCAAAATAATTGTTTCTGTAAGAATTAATCGATCGAGTATGTTTATCGGTGAATTTCTTTGCAGGTGTTTATGATTCTTAAACGAACTGATCTAACCGAACTACAAAAAGTTTGTGTTTTATCATTTGATGAAATTACTGTTTGATGTAGCAATGTGCCTATGTTATATTTTAATTTTATTTTAATAACTACGTTTGTGTATGTGTTGGGACACACCTTTTTGTTTTTTAATGTGATAGGCCATTGTTTGAAACTGTTTTACCTTGAACTTACATATGACGTGTAAAAGCACTCTGTGTAATATTACTAATAAATTCTATCTATCTATCTATCTTAAGGATATGTTAACTGGCTTTATTATTTTGTTTTTTTTTTGTTTAAATACTATGTATTTTGTTTTAGCCAAATTAATCTTAAGGTTATTTTGTAGTAACCATTGGCTATATTTAGCTAGGTGATTATTTACTCGATTAGCCAGATTGTCAGAATTGTGGTCCGAATACAATAGAACAGTGTCGTCAGCAAATGTATAGTATTCGGCACCCAACCCAGATACTCGCAGACAAAGAACATAAAATGAGTACAGTAAAGGTCCTAAAACGGATCCCTGGAGTACACCACAGTTATAAGTTAGAATTACGCTGGTTTTACATTTACATATTGCTTTCTGTTTAATAAGTAAGACCCGATCAAGGAAAGCACACATCCTCTAAACCCCATTCTTTCCAACTTATTTAATAAATTAGTATGATTTACCATATCAAATGCATTTGGCAGGTCAACAAAAATTGCTAGTATGATTTTACTGTTATCTAAGTTGGTTGAAATATGGATAAGATCTGCTGTTGCACTCAGAGTGCTGCTATTTTTAAGAAATCCATATTGATATAAATCATGAGATAAATCTTTCGATGAATGGTATAATTCGTTTTTTTATTACTGTTTCCATGGTTTTAGAAAATACACTGATTATGGAGATGGGTCCATAGTTATTTCGTTGTGTTTTCGGTCCTGACTTGTATATGTAATAAATAAATAAATAAAATTATTATTAAACCTATAAGTATTTTTAATCTACCCATTTTTATACATCGATAATAAACTTTATATGTAATTTATTTATCCCCAATGTAAAGGATACAAAATTAGATAACCTTATTTTACTTCATACAGCAAACTAAATTATCATCACAATACCAAAAACACTTGTAGCAAAACGCATCTCGAGTTCAAAAAATTTATATTGGGTATTGTGGTAATCTTACTAGTTTTGTGTAAGTATCATTGTGGTAAAGGTTCCAAACCCTAACTTTATTAATGTTATTTCATAATAAAGTGTTATTATTAAATTATAATAATTTATCTGCCACTGAGCTATTAACTTCTCATGAAATGTATTTATCCTTTCTTAAATGACTCAATGCATAACTTAATTTCGTCTTCAGAGGCTGTACAAAAATTATTTCGTATATAAAAGCATGTATATCACATCTTACCATAGCCGATTCGTTAATATAATTTCATATTAAAAGGTCTTGTCTAACGTAATAGCTAGAAAATGGAAAATAAGCCATATATTCCCATATACTCCATTAGGTTAAATTCAAATCTGCGAACCGCCTGACGTCATGCGCCGACTGGACGAATTTGGAACGCCGATTTAGCATATCTTGTATTCTTTGTATCATGCACTCACGTCTACTTACACCAAATTTTCGACCTTCGGATCTGCGCATTTGACAGCAGCGCAGTGTTATCGTTCTAATATTTCACTTCACGGATGGCCCTCTGCTCGCTTCGCTCGCTCCGGGGGCGCAACCAATTATTTAATGTTTGGAGAATGACTGACGATAATGATAATGTAGAATGATAATAAAAATTAAAAAAAAAATCTTTTGATAGTGTACAAATAATACCATTGAACCAATTACCTAACACCTTTCCTGGTATGCTTGTGTGTTAGAAGAAGTTTCACTTCAGTAGCGTGTTATATGATTACACGTTCATTTTTATTTTATATTTATTTGAATATGCTAAAAATGAAACCGCTTACGACATGTAATTGCTTCTAACTACTAACAATAATTAATGGTGAGGAATAGAAAGTTTCATAATAGTTTGCTGAAAGAAATGAAGATGACCAATGACCAAATAACGAATACGATGAAATGGTAATTAAAGACCTCTGTAAATTCCCTGGCAAAATCGCAGAAAATGCTTATTCTCTTTTAAATTTCGTCTTATTTTGTTATTGAATTCTTACCTAAGGTTTCTTCTCTTTGTTTCGTTATATTTAAGTTAACGTATTTTGCAGTAGGTATGGATGAATAGCTCAAAAGCGACTTACCTGAGCATAGACTTGATATTTAAAAAAAAAATAGTGTGCTTGTGGACCACACATCAGAAGTGAAGTTTCATCTCTGCACAAAACAGAATAATATATTTATTTTATGCAAATTCGCTGACACGAATGGTAGAACACACTATACCTTTTTATTTTATGCAAATTCGCTGACACGGATGGTAGAACATAATATACATTAGACCTGATGATCGATTCTTGTCAGAGAAAGATAGGCGAAATAGGCGCGGACGACGTGGAAGAGACGAACGTAAAAGATAGTTATCCCATGCTTGGTTTGAATTGTGGGCCGCCGCACAAAAATCGCGGGTCTCACATTGGTTCTTTAGATAATTTTTGTAACACATGCACTAGCTTACTCTTCAGCTACAGTGCGCGACTTCTATTAAAACAAAATAACTAGATTGTGTAAACTTTAAATAAATAGGGCGCCCGCAAAAATAAAAGTCTTTTAAGTCCTTAATATTTTCATATTTTCCGATCATGGTTTGTTTTAGTTGACAGATTAAAAAACTTCAAGAAAAGTGAAAGTTTACGCTTTGTTAATATGTTCAACTCATACTTTCAGGCAAGTAGGAAGATTTTGCACCGAAGTGGCTAACTGAAGTCAAAAAGTATATTCTACTGACAGTAATTTTAAGAAATATTGTGGAAAAAAAAACTAATCAAAGCATGGAATGTTGAAATTCGTTTTTTTTTTCACAGAGGAGTTTCTCAGTTACTTGTATTGTGGACAATGTTTAATGTTACACAACAAGTGTAATTTCATCCGCACAAAGCAGAAAAATATTTTTATCTGACACGAATGGTAGAACATACTATACATTAGACCTCGGCTCGTTCAATGTTCAATTTTTCTAAGAGAAAGATAGGCGAATTCGACGCGGATTACGTGGAGGAGCCGAACATAAAAGATAGTTATCCCGTGTAGGGGACCTACTAACTTTTCGATGCAAAGGCTGCGGGCATGCGTAATGGCGAAACAAGAGTATAGGTATAATAGGTATTATTATGGCTTTGCATTGCCCTCCGCTCGCTACGGGGGCACAATCAACAAACACTAACCAAAACTAATCCAAGGCATGCCTAAAATCAAGAAAAAATATTAATAGGTATCATTATGGCTTTTAAATTTTCACTTCACGCATGGTCCACTGTGGCATGGCCCTCCACTCGCTTCGCTCGCTACAGAGGCGCAGCCATCAAAAACTAACCAAAACTAACCCAAATTAAAAAAAAAGAAACATAACCTTAAAAAATAATAATAAAAACATGTCTTAGCACCGACGGAAATTGAATCCGGGACACCACAAGCACTGCGTCTGACCACTACACCACCAGACCTGGTGAAATGAATTCACTGGACCATAAAGACATGGGTAATTCTGATACATTTGGCTATTAAGGATGTCCGCAGCATTTGTATCGAAAAGTTAGAGGGTCCCCTAGACGCTTGTAGTTGTTTCATGCTTGGTTTGACTGTGGACGGGCCACACAAAAATTTAGGGTCGCGGTGTATCTCTCTATCTTATTTCATAACATGGCCCTGCCGTATTACACATTAAAAAATTGTAACACGTTCACAGCTTGCTCTTCAGATACTTCTTGCGACTTCAATAAAAAAATAAGATTATGAAAATTCTGTTTCTTTGGTTGATAGATTAAAAAAACTTAAAGAATGTGCAACTCATATTTTCAGGCAAGTAGGAAGTTTTTACACCGAAGCGGCTGACTGAAGTCAGAAAGTATATTCTGCTGGCAGCATATTTAACAAATATGATGGCAAAACTAATAAAAGATGAAATTTTGAAACTGTTTCTATTTGAAAGTTGGTATTTATTTTCAAAATAAAGTAATTATTCTTTTCCCTTGTGGTTTAAGCCGAGAAATAACAGGTTTGATGTTTGCCTGATTTTTTCAAACAAATTGAAATTTCAACTTCACAAAAGACATGTGTTCTGAATTTCACTAATTCTTGCCAATAGATAATAAATATTTCTAGTTAAAATCTATTCGAAATAGTATCTAATCGAAAAGAATGATCCTTAGTTGCTGATTCTATATTTCTACTTCTATTTATAATGCTGAGCCAGTTAACTAACACCGCTATTAATCGAACAAATTAGTTGGATTAAAGTATCTGCCATACTGTACCTATAGATGTATCTATCTATCTGCATGACTTGTTTAACTTCACTTTCACTTTTTGTATACTTAATTTAAGACCCACTTCTTATAATGAAAGTACTTAAGATTTAAGTTTTATTGAGTGGCTCAGTATTGGATGTTAATGGCTTGCATCTCGAAGTGACAAATTTTTAATTTACTAACGACATCTGGCTTGGAAGCTTTCCTGTTTTACCGTTAATAAATTAAAACCGTTCCTATCACAGACAAGAGGATATATTGGCATAATTTGAGAACATACTAAACAAGTCCTATTCATTCGTCATTTTGACTCTAACTCAGGGATTCGTTTTGTTAATAATTTTAAATCTAATATACCTTAACAAATTCTGAAATTTTCGAATGACTCGCTTAGTTAGTAGATATCGAATTTCGTCATTGTGAGCCGAACTAATTTACTAATTCAGGGATTCTAGTAAAATTACATTTAAAGATGTACAATATATTTTAGTTTTATCAGGAATACTTTTTGTATCAATTTTTTGATAGTAGGAAAAAGTATTATTTATTCTTTCAAAAAGTATCTAATTTTTAGAATGGAAAAAGACATTGAAAATGCTTTTTTCTACTACCGTGCGTAAAATACTCACTTTACGCACTCTCTGAGATTCGTAAAATAGGCCTTTTTAATGTGCAGTGCGTAAAGTAAGCTATTTTACGCACTAGTGCGTAAAGTAAGTCATTTTACGCACTAGTGTGTAAAGTAAATCTGACATATTTTTGATGTTTAGGTTTTTACGCACTAGTGCGTAAAATAATTTATTTTACGCACTAGTGCGTAAAGTAATTTAATATTATTATTGTTTTTTCATATATTTTTCGATAGTAGAAAAAATTTTGTATGCTACTCATTGTGTAAAGTACCCTTTTTTTATTCATGGGATTGGCGCATTCGCCTACGGCTCATGCGACAATATTCCCATTCATAAAAAAAGAGTCACTTTACACACTTGTTACATAAATAACTATTTTGTCATACGCTCGCAAAAATAGCTATTTTACGGACTCATTTGAGTCCGTAAAATGCTTCTTTTTAGGCCTAGTCCCTAAAAGTCGTCATGGCAACTTTTACGGACTATTCCAAAATTCCTAAATATGTCTAAATGTCAAATTTCGAATGACATGACAAAATTGTCAAATAGTTGCTACGATATCAAATCCTAAGCTAACTTTGTCGTACATTATGATTTCAAAAATTATGGTAAATTTGCAAATTTAGGCGCTCTAAAGAATTGCAAAAAGCGTACAAATAAAAATTAAATTTTGCATGGGCGCGTATGACAAAAAATAGTGTTTGTCACACGTACCTAAATGAAGTTTTTCAGGACTCATCTGCTATTCCGGACTCGGCTAAACGCCTCGTCCGGAAACAGCAATGATTCGTCCTGAAAAACTCCATTTTAGGTACTTGTAACAAAAATAACTATTTTTTAACCATTAAGGACCGATAGAAGAAGTGCTCTTTTTTAACTCCAGCGAATTGTTAATATTTTGTCGAAATTTCCCGTCTTATTCTACTTTATACACGGCACCAAATCCCGATGACACTTATCAATAATTGTGGTTCTGACTGTTTGTCGAAAATTATATTAATATAATAATTTTAACTTTGAATATCATATAAACATAATAGTATTCCATCAAATGAAACATGTTGCATCTGAAATTACAGTGTGGGTTTTTACTTATTATAAGAGATTGAAATTGTTAAATGAGGGAATTTTTAGAGAACTCCGTGCTGATTTCAGAAGTGGGTTCAACTTTTTGTGAGTTAATTAGCTTTTGGAATCTGTTGAAAAAAAATTAAGAATTGCAGACTTTGTGTTTTGATCGTAATTCATTAACCGTAACGTTATGTGTTATAGAAATATTTTTATATTTAAAATGTTGTCAGATCGTCTTTTGTTTTTGCGGTAACTAGTGCGTAAAGTAGTTTAATAATTTTTTCATATATTTTTCGGTAGTAGAAAAAAATTTATATACTGCTCATGTGTAAAGTACCCCTTTGTTTGTTTTGGAGATACGTACATCAAAACTAGACTAAAAAAATTTCTTAGGCGTTTCACACAGTGAACAGCGCAGTTTATTTTTTAGCCACTCCTATTTTTTACAAGCATGTATTGTATGGCTGATGGCTGAAAAGGAATTACTAAGAGTTGTTAAGAAACAAAAAATTGGTTGGTAACTTAAACTCAAAAGACAATCTGCAATAATAATGCAAGAGTTAAGTTCTATTACATTACGATCAAATGACAAAATCGGACAGTTTCAATTTTTTCAAAACATTTCAAAAAGTTAAGAACGAGCAAAAAATATTTTGAATTCGCTCAAATTTCTCTAAAACTTTCTGCATTAATTTTTTCTCTAACGTGTATAGTAAGTGCGATTACAATCACAGGTAACTCAAATTTCACAGATATTGAAGAATATAATACGTTCATGGAACGCCGTAATCAAAAAGAGGGATAATCGTGAAAACAATAGGAAAATTCTCTCAACAGCTTGTAGCATTTCCATTAATATATCCTAAAATTTCAACAATTATTATCACGTGATTAACCTTTTTCTTTTCTTTCTGCAGGTTAAGAAAGCTGTGTTAATTTCATTTCATAAGTGGTTGTAATAATAAACTTTTAATTATAATTTATTTATTAATAATAATCTTTTTTTATTCCTGCGATTGTTAATTTGTACCGCTCGAAAAAACTACCACCTAAAACTAAATATGTTTATTAGTTAGTTTTTAACAGACGATTGATCTTTTGCACAATGCACATTGCTTTTTCATATCGTATCATAATTGATGCGAGATCAGCCAATATGAAATTGTTACTTGTGTGCGTACTTAGTAGCTTAATTTTAAAATCCCTACAAGTAATAAAATGAATAACACGTAGTAATTAAATGCAAAAACTTTAGTAGGAACTTTATTTCCGGCGGCATCCATGTTGTAGGTACAACATGAAGGCGCCTTGTAAAAAGAGCCGTTGAAAGTCCCTGTTCTGGTTTGGAAATTTTTAAATTTAAAATTAAAATAAACAATGATGCAGCATTAAGCATTAAAAAATTAACCTGTTATAACTGATGTTAACTACACAATAACCTAAATTGTTGGTTCTCGTGATGTGTTTTTACAATTTTCTTCTCGACGCTGAGCGACTCTTCGTTGTAAACTGACGAACAACAGTGATGATGGCCTAACCGCCTAAAGCGCTTTGCTGGGAAATAAAATTCGTTTTGCACGAAATATTCCATTTCTTTCTTCAACAAACTATTTTTTCTTGACATTTCAGTTTGTCAAAAGGAAATTTGTGAGCTTTGATAAGAAGAATTTCGCATTTAAGCTTTGTAAATAAAACGATAACTATATCACTATAGTTTATAGTAAAACTAACTACTACAGGCAAGTTGGTCTCTTGGGAGAGTAACCGATCGCTTTCGAGAACACAACTCAGGAACACTGTTGAGTAGAAAAATGTCGATACAGCCACATAAAATTGTAGATGTAAAAAGAAACTCAAGGAATAGAGAAGATGCCAACTTTGTAGAATATCTAAAGAATAATGCGTTTGGAACTGCGGTATATAATATTAATAGTCACCCCGATTTTAAAAACAGTATCTCGTACAGTCGTGAACCAAATTAAGAAACGGTGCAGTCGTTTAATGGCCACAAATAGCAAACAATTTGATTTACTACGCAGAAGTTACGGGAATAAGGAATATATAAATTTTCGAGACGCTGCTATATTTACGGACTAATAGATGTTGCAATCTACCTATAACGGACGGATTATTGTAAATATGTCTCCAAATTCCCGTTATCAGGTTAATTATATTATAAAAAGCAAACGGTCCAGGCGTTTGCTGGACCATTAGTGGAACATTACGTAATAGTTATTTATGCAACAAGTGCAAAAAGTACAAGTTTTTTGCACGGAATGTGAGAATTGTCAAACTAGCCCGCATCAGGCCGAGTTTGGCAACACGTAAGTGCAAAAAAGAGCCTTTTGCACTTATTGAATACAATATTGAATATCGTTTTATTTAAAGGCCAGAAAAAATGTCAGTTACATCTACCTGCAGATATTTTTATTGTTATTGGTATTGCCAGAGATGAAATAGTATATTATTTTATATGGAGGAAAAGTAACTTTTCCTCCAAATAAAATATGCTGTTTTTTCTTCAAATGTCAACAAATTAATGCAAAAACGTCTCTTTTTAATAGTAATAATAATTATTATTAAAGATAAGTGGGTTCGCAAGGTGGCTTAGACCGGTGCGGTGTCGGTGAATAGGCTCAGTTTGTTGCTATAGTAATGTCACATAAAGCTGTCAGTGGACACTGTCAATAATAATTATTTTTTTAAAATTGCGTCTTCGATTGCGTTTTAATTCCGTATTGATAAGCAGTTATTGAGTAAGTTCGATTAAATAATAACCAATTTGTTCCTAAATTAGTGATTTTTAGAAATGCAGTCACAAATTGAGTGATAAATACAAATTTTAGTTTAATAACTCTTGAGTTGTTGACGCTTATTTTGATGTTTGTATTGTATCTATGTTGATATGACAACATTTTTACCTCCGCCGGCGGAAAAGTGAAAAGTAAAGCTCCGGCGGAGGAAAAACGAAACTTCACTGCCGCCTACACAGTCGAGTAATGATGGATTTACTGACGTTTGAAGAAAAAAATATAAATCTGATATTCCTGTGCTGTGTATGGTATTGTTACACTGCCATATATCGATGGCAACTTTTGATGTTTGGGGGTTTCCACCGGGTTTCTAATAAATAAATATAACAAGTGTCAAATTTTATTTCAAATTGTATTGCAATCTTGTTGCACTTAAATCAAGCACAAAAGTAAAGTACAACCGATTCTAAAGAAGTTCCTGATGATGTGAGGGCAGAAGCTGAAGGGGCGGTATCAAGACTGATACCAATGAAGTGGAAACTGATATACGAAGTTGGTTATGAAAGGTTTAAAGCATGGTGTCAAGCAGAGTCAATCAAAAAATATAACAAAACATCCATTTGGCACATTTTTCATCCAAATCAAAAGAAGTGAAACCGTCCGAGTTTTCTATGGTAAAATCGATGCTGTCTTTGCAGATATTAAGACTTTTCGAAGTTGACGGCATTTTTAAGGCGAAATTCAGTGGGATATCGACCAAAAAAGTCAAAAGTTTTTCCAAAGAAGACATATTCAAATTTTTGAATGAAGCCCCGGACAGCAAATATTTAATGATGAAGGTTGTCGCAATTTTTGGAATGGCAGGTGCTTGTTGAAGGAATGAATTAAATAATATAACCATTGATGACATAGAAGAAAAAGATGATATTTTACTTTTTACTGGTAAGAATTCCACTTACAAAAACCGATAAACCAAGCTCATTTGATATTACCAAGGGACTAGAGAGTTACCCATACGTCAACTTTCGTTCCCCACAAACACCCTACAGGATGAACAGAACACTTATTGTTTTTGTAAAAACAAAAGGTCTTTTGTTTTTACAAAAACAATAAGTGTTCTGTTCAACCTGTAGGAGTAAATACTTTTGCCAAAATCCCGTCAAAAATCGCAAAGTTTTTGAATTTGCCGGAGCTTTGCACGCGTTTAGGCGTTCTTCTGCTACTTTATTACCAGATGAAGGAGGAGATATTTTAAGCCTGAAAAGACACGGAGGTTGGAAATCATCCACAGTTGCGGAAGGATATGTTGATGAATCCCTTTGCAGTAAAGTAAAAACTGCAAAAATGTTACAATTCGAATCTCACCAAGAACAGAACAGCAAGAAGGCCGGCCTTCAATTTCTGCAATGCCAGACAACTTTGTAGGGAGGGTAATGGATGTGTCTTTAAGTGAAGCTCTATCATCCTCTTTTGTTGGGCCAACTAGCAAACGGCAAATTGACGATAAATGTATTCAAAATGAAGTGCTGTCGTTTCTTCCATCTATTGTTAATTTATAAAATTGTTCAAACCGTAGTGTTCATTTTAATATTTAATTGTGTTGATATGTAAATAAATAACTAATTATAAAGTGTTGTCTATTTATTTAAATTACTTTTTACACTAGTGCTAAAAAGACTTTTTTGCAATAATGCAAAGAAGTGCCACTTTTTGAACGAAAAATAATTTCAAAATTGTTACTTCTTTGAACGATTGTATAAAAAGATTTTTGTTGCAAAATTTTCGAAAATGTGTTCTCCCTGCAGGGTTAATTTTTGAAAGAAACAATTCTATTTTTTAAAGGAATACTTAACTGTCCCATTCAAATTGCTGAAATGATGAGAAATTGATTTGAACGAAATAATATATTGTTTTTCTCTGCTGCTCACAGGTTCTGATATCAGGTCGTCAAACAAACAAAATTTGGTTTGGAATGAGAGGTTGATGTCTTCATATTAAGTACCTGCATAGACTCTTTTGCCAGTAAAAATAATGACTGCTTTTTCATTCATTGTGAATATTGAATTATTTTTCCTACTTGGTGAACACTACGTAGAAGTCGTAGTAAATAATTTATCAGGCCTAAACAAATCATACTCTGCTTGTAATGCATAATACCATACTAAACTTAACAGCCAATTAAGAATGCATAGATCAAAGAATACGTTTCTAGATTCCTATACACACAGCGGTTCCGGTCAGGAAACCTATATCATTTATTTCTAAACAATAATAGATTATTAAACAGATTAGCGTATTTAGATAATGCCGTCCTTTTTGTTGAATAATAATTACATAACTATTTGGTTAGACCAGTATAAACATAACGCTTATGCAATCAACATTCTAAACTTGTTTTAAATGGATGTTAAGAACTTAATTTACAATGAGGAAGTCTTGAGCAACAATAAGATCGTATCGCTTCCTAAATTATACTTTGCGCGACTAGTACTAGAAAACAAGAACCGTGTTACTACCACCAGATATTATTTTGATAGTGACACAGCATATTTCGCTATGGTACCACGGTACCACAAGCTACTAGCAAATTACAGAAAGTACAGCGCGTTTGGGCTACAGAAGTCAGAAGTGTTTTGCCACCCAGCCGTAAAACTGTTTTACCGCTCGCCGAGCCATCAAACAATATTATTGCCGTCCGGTCAGAAATTACGACGAGTCAAACTGGCTAAAATGTCTTATTTTTAGATGTCTGGTACAAAGTAGTATATTGTACAAGCACGAAATGATGGCCATTTTGTACGATGATGAAAATTAATGATCATTTCGTGCCATCAGTTGAAGACTATACATACTATTTCCACGACTACACAGTCGGAGACACAGTCGGTCAAAGAAGTTAGATTTCGATATTTGTTTATGATTTTGCATTGGAATTTAAAAATGAACACAGAATCCGTCAACTGCTCCTAGATTTTTGTTGTAACAATTGTGTTATTTGGCTCTCCGTTTGAGCTAAATTTAAATTTTCACTGATTTACTGTTTGTATCAATGAAATATTTCAAAACTTTGGAATATGTTGCATTCAAAATTGAAACCTGTACAAAAGACAAAAGAGTTTGCCTATGAGATGGTATAATGTTAGATTCGTGATAACGTCAACGTTACACAAACAGATTCTTACAACACTGTACTTTGTAAAACTGTTAAAGAATTGTATAAGTCTATGTAATTGAAATATAATAATATCCTACTCATAATAATGTCTGTAAGACCTCTCTCTCAATCAAATCATGCCACTTTATTCAATGAGGTGCCACTGTGCATTTTATTTACAAATTGTGCCACTTTTCGAACGGTTATGCACCCAGGAACAATGCTTGCAGTCTCGCTGGTTGAGATTATCTCGACTCGACTTACCATGTCTTTTTTTAAACAGTATCGAAATAAGTTCGTTGGAATATTGCTCTTGTTAATTCTTACATCCCTAGATCGATGAGAATGAATGTTCGAAGTAAATAAGTGCTATTATACAGGGTAGGCCATCGAAAACGTACCGCAAGGCATAACCGGTAGGGATTTTTTTTAAAAACCCAAAAACACGTCAATTTTATTTGTAAGGGGGACAACTTTTGCCCCAGAAAAGATTGCAAAATCTTCAACCCCCTAAGTGGGGGTGTCATCCCCTAAATTTTTTCAAATGGGAATGGGGGTTTAATGATACCTTATTAAAAAGTGCTATTACTTCCCTGCTTATTTTTTTGAAAATCGGTCAACTCGTTTAGAAAATATGAAGGATTGAAATTCGAAAAATACGTTTTTTAAAAAAACGCATAAATTAAATCAATTTAAAAGAAAATTGACCGAATTAATCAAGCAAATGCTGAAAATGTTGCCCGCCAACCTCCATACAGTAATCGAACATTCTGAAGAACTTATTGAACTCCAAAATACCAACAAAACGTTTTGGTCATAAATGCAAATAAGTAAATCGATTTTATTTAAAAATGTATCGGAGTATTAAATTTAAATGATAAGGAAAAATTCCTTTGACCAATTTGCTGTTTTTGTGTATTAGATGTTTTTGGCTAATTCTAGTGTTTATTAAGTCTTAATCATCAGGTAGGCTAGTTGCTAGATAGCTGTTCTGTGACTTGTGCGTTAAAATTTATCATTAAACTTTTTAACAATTATGGTGTACTCAGTTGCAGAAAGAGTAGAAATAATCGAACTTTATTTTAAAAATTATGAATGTGGAAATCGGGTTGCGCAGATATTTAATGAATGCCATCCTGACAAGCAACTTTCTGGCAAAATTGTTCGCGAGTTAGTAGGAAAATTTCGGGAAACAGGTTCCGTAACGAATAAAAAGAAGCAAAATAAAAATCGTGTAGTAAATGAAGCTGTGGAGGTATTAGTATTGGGCCAAGTTGCCATGGATAATACACTGAGTACATGAAAATTAGCCAATGAGACCGGCGTGAGTCGAACAAGTGTCCGAAGAATATTAAAAAAAAAACAAGTTCCACCCGTACAAAATTCGGTTGGTACAAGAACTACACGAGGATGATTTTGAACTTATTAGTGAACGAGCGGCGAATAATAACAATTTCCTATTATTGTGTGTTTTTCGGATGAGTGTACGTTTTCTTTACACGGTGTAGTTAATCGGCACAACTGTCGTTACTGGTCTGACAGCAACCTCAGGGTTGTTCGCGAGGTGCACACATAAAAGCCTCAGAAATTGAACGTGTGGGCTGGTATTTTTGGAAATTCCATTGTGGGTCCTTTCTTTGTTCCTGGAAATTTAACAGGCGATATGTACTTGGATTTACTGGAAAATACTATAGATCCAGCCGTAACTGCCATAATAGAGAACAATTCTGAATACGTTGAAGAAGAATTGTTTTTTCAACAAGATGGTGCACCTCCACATTACTCTCAAAATGTGCGCCATTATTTATACAATACCTTTCCAGGTCAGTGGATAGGTCGAAGGGGTGCAATTGAGTGGCCTCCCCGGTCACCCGACTTGACTCCTTTAGACTTTTTCTATGGGGACACATTAAAAGTAAAGTGTATAGCACTCCACCTGCCTCATTAGAAGACCTGCGAAGACGAATTATTGATGATTGTCGCGAAGTGGCCCCGAACGTTCTTCAGAATGTTCGAGAACGGTTTGAAGATAATTTGTATTACTGTATGGAGGTTGGCGGGCAACATTTTCAGCATTTGCTTGATTAATTCGGTAAGTTTTTTTTAAATTGATTTAATTTATGCGTTTTTAAAAAATGTATTTTTCGAATTTCAATCCTTCATATTTTCAAAACGAGTTGACCGATTTTCAAAAATTAAGCAGCAACGTATAGGGAATAATAGCACTTTTGAGTGAAATAAAAAAGCATCGATTTGCAAAACGGGAAGGATTTTCTTTTTTATCGGAAAATAATTTTTTTATAGAAAAACCGATTACCTACTTGACCAGAAAAACTATACACAAACACACTTTAGACGATGATGCCTTTATACAGCGGACCTAGTTGAATTTAAACTTTGCGCTACTTAGAGTTTTGACACGAAAACAATACTTTATTACTGGCAAACCACAATTTGGATCAAATTCCCGCCTTTTGAAATTTTCACTTCTGTCGTGCGGTCTTAATCACACCGTTTTCTTTTTTATTATTAAATCGATTTAAAATTATTCTTCGTCCAGTGGCTTCTACTCATGGTCTAATTTAGAAGCTTTTATTTTGCTTTCTCCTATGCTACCAAATGAGAAAGCTTAGTTTTCGAACTCAAATAATTCACAAAAGTGTGGATATGAAATATTAAAGTTAATCTTTCAAACTTGGAATAAAATGTATTCGTCTGAAAATATAAATCGAGTTAATGAATAAAATTGAACCTTGAACCAGTGACTAAATATTTACAAAAAGCGTAAGTGACAAATTTTGTAAAGCTATGGATTCCAGATTTGGAACGGAAATTCTCCGAATTAAAATACAGATTTATTTCGTAAGTAAAATCGAACCAGTGGCAGTGGTGGAATATTTTGTTAAAAAATATCGTAAAAAACATCTACTAAAATTATTCATTTTAAAAAATCGTTTTAGCCATGTCCAGGAAATGTTGGCTTGCAGCTCTAACAAAATGTTTTCATATGTGGTGCATACAATCACGTGTGGACCGTATTATTTGTCGTAGACAAAATTATGAAAAAGGTCATATAACACCAAAGCTATGGGGATTTTGATTCATCAAGTCGTAGGCTCAAACCCAAAAGAGGCAATTATGAACACAGCGTTTACGACTAAATTTCTTCATCATCATTTTTATCTTATAATAAATCCTATCCAAATATATTACTGTTTTCACAAATTGGGAAATTATGGTATACTGCGTCAGACGGTCAGACGCTTGCGGCTACCTCAGTGCGAAGCCGTTTCATAGGAAGCGTAGTACCTCCTGGTTGACGGCCCTTATTCCGGTTAAAATTATTCAAGTGTGTAAAAATAAAGAAAACTAACCCAATCGGACCAGAGTGCAATGTAAAATAACAAAGGCAAATGAAAATTAAAGATTTGAAAATTAATCATACAAAAATTAACAACCTACGGCCGGTTTCGAACTCTTGACCAATGTGACTGATAGTAGAAGGCTAGCTACCCTGTCACGAAGTCGATATCTAGCTCTTAAAGGCAAGATACAAAATATAAAACTCAAACACCTTGTCCAATCAGTAGCGTCGTCTTAGTAACGTAAAACCTAAACATTCAAGTCACGGGCGTGCTTTGAGTGCTGGCGCCAACCCTGATTCCCGGGTGGTCTTGCTTGGCAACATCCCATGTTTTTGGGAACCAGCGCCAGAGCATAGTCGCTTACTTAAATAGTAGATTATATCCTTTTCCCAAACAATAACGAATTCAAGAATAGGTGACAGCGGGTCGGTCAAGTTTGCCCCCCGTATTAAACAAACTTCAAAAATAAATAAAGCATAATTTTGCACACATTTTGCACAATTTTGCACACCGAAAATAATATTTTGCACACTTACACAGGGAAAACTAGAGCTGTTTTTTATACGGGGGGCAAACTTGACCGTTCCCCCCCGTCTGTTACAAAATTGAAAAATTTTGATGCCACTCGAATCGGCAAATTTTGCACAATTTTGCACACCGATTTTAAAATTTTGCACACTTTTCTGGGGAAAGTTATGACGTGTTAAAAATTTGAATTTT
>JAEQML010059030.1:0-29218 GCA_016904865.1 Pissodes strobi
TCTTCGCTTACTTCTTATTTCAATAATTATAATCCAAACACACCAATGTAATGTTAAAAGAAATATTTAGAGTACCTTGAGATAATGGGTAAGCGTTCCTCTAGATGGTAAATGGGATCGTTAACGTATATCATCTTTATTGAAATATTACACTTTGTCAATACAATTAGGCATTATCCTATTACAAATATAGAATATTTTCTCTTTTGATGTGAAAACCGAATCAGGCTGCCGAAATTCTAACCGCGAAAAATTCGCATCGCTAAAAGTACGCGCCGATGGTGGCGAACCTTTAGTCGAAGTACTTTACTTACTTTTGCCTTTGCCTCATAGAAAGATTATTCAGAATAGTAGAGTGCCCAACGCAGTAAAAGCCTTCTATAAATGATTTTTGTGGGCAGCTCGGGGTTACTAGCTGAGATTTTCACAGAATGTAGGTTTTGTTATATTACTTTAAAATCCGAAGGTAGTCAAAAATTAGAACGGGCAAAAGGGCAGTAGACCTAAAAATCGAGATTATTATATGAACGTGTAGGATATTAATTTATGATTGTTTTCATATAAAATTCATCTAAATTTTTGTTCGAATTATATTTTTTCTCATTGCTTGAAATATGCAGATTACGTTGACCCTTACGGCAAAATAAATACAAAAATTGAAATATGGGCAAAATCTGATTGAAATATATTCATTTTTGTATTCACCGCGAATTCTCTCCGAAATGAAGGCTCAAATCAAAAAAATGTATTCTTGCAAAAAGTTGGCCTTAAGAGTCTAGAGTATATAAGTGCAAGAATATTTCTTTCTCTCAAATGGTAAAGGACAAATAGAATTAAATGTAAACAAAGTAATTTTCTTCTAGCCGCGATCGTCGGATCTCGTGCTGCCCCAGTAGTCTCGCATCTCACTTTTCTTCATAGCTCCCTCTCTTTCTCGCCTATTGTACAATACAATAAGTGGTTACCCTGGAATTGATTGCCTTTTGCTCCACAAATGATTGAAATTTTGTTTGGATTGTTATAGAGCCACTTCGGGCCCGGCTCAAGGATGTAAACTGCACAAGTGCAAGTTTAGTGACCCTAATGAAATTTGTACCTAGTTTCGTCGATTCGGTGTCTATTCGGACACCGTTTTCAAGAAAAGCAAAAAACTAAAAATGAAAATGGTTAGCAAATACAATAAAACAGTAAAAAGCTCTTGCAGATTGTCAGGCTTTAAACTGACTTTGACAAGATGACAATTATAATGCCATATTTAATTACTGGGTAACTGGTATTTAGTTTGATAATAAGGTGTTATTTGGTAAATTAATTTGTTTATGAAGTTTTATATATATATAATTTGGTGTTATTCGCTTTGGAAGAATTTAATGATTTTTGTTGAAAGGATTAGTTAATTTTTAAGTGTCCCTTATCAACTTCAGTTTTTAGCAAAGGTAACCATGTACTATTGAAACTTACAGAAGTTGAAGCAACACATTTATCTTTATTTAATAAAATTAAAGCACTTTCTTTAATTTTACGTTTTTTAGAAGAAGGCTCCTTTGCCAAAATACTAGAAGCGTTCCATTGTATTCTGTGATTGTTATCAAATGCATGTTGACAAATATGTGATTTGTGGAATTGTGCATTTCTAATATAAGTTTGGTGTTCTTTTATACGTTTTGATAATGGTCTACAGGTCTCACCTATATAAAATTTATTACATTCACATGGTATTTTATAGATGACATTTTTAGTAGTTTCATTTTCATTAAGTGGTTTTGTTTTTGTTAGTTTAGATCTAAGGGTGTTTTCTGTTTTAAAAATTGTACGAATGTTAAATTTATTACCTATTCGTTTTATTTTGTCTGATAAACCAGGAATATAAGGAATAAAGAGGTTCGCAATAGGTCTATTTTGATTTTGTCTGATATTTGGTTGTTCAAATTCTATAAAGCATTTTTGAATGAAATCAATAGGATAGTTATTATTAATCAAAACATTGCTCAAAAATTCTTTTTCTGTGTTGAAATTTTGATTATTACAAATTATTTTCATTCGATCATATAGACTTTTTACGACCCCCTTTTTTACCATTATTGGGTGATTTGAATTAAAATTTAAATATCTGTTTGTATGTGTTGGTTTTCTGTATATTTTTGTTTCGAAACTATTCAAGTCTTTTTTAATAAGAATGTCAAGAAATGAAAGTTGTTCATTAATTTCTTTTTCTATAGTGAATTTGATTGTGGGTTCTATGGTGTTAATATGATTTAGAAAATCGTTAAGAAAATGTTCGTTATATGGATAAATTGAAAAAATGTCATCTATATAACGCCACCAAATTAAAGGTTTATATTGATAATTTTCAATAAAATTTAATTCAAAATTTTCCATAAAAATATTACTTAATAAAGGTGATAAAGGCGAACCCATAGCCATACCATTGTTTTGTTGATAGTAACGTGTATTGTATTGAAAATAAGTAGTTTTTACGCAAAAAGTAAGTAATTCGAGTATTGTGTCAATATTAAGTTTTGTACGTTCACCAAGGTTAATATCATTAGTTAATTTATTTCTTACAATATTTAAAGTTTTATCAACAGGTACGTTGGTAAATAGACTAACAACGTCAAAACTTACCAGAGTATCGTTAGGATTTAAATTAATTTGTGAAAGTTTCTCTAAAAAATGTTGTGAATTTCTTATATATGAGTTAGTATTGTTAGCAAGTGGATTAAGAATGTTGAGTAGATATTTAGCAATCGGGTGTGTTGGCGAATTTATACAGCTGACTATTGGACGTAGAGGAATATTTAGTTTATGTATTTTTGGTACTCCATAAAAATGAGGTGTTTTACTATTGTGTGGTGTCAGTTTGAATCTTTCTATGTCATTGAATTGGTTTTTGTGTTTTTTTAACATATTGTATATCTGTCTCTCAATACGTTCTGTTGGATCATTATTTAGTATTGAGTAATTACCGTCATTTAAAAGAGACATTATCTTTTCATCGTAAGTAATGCAATTCATTATTACGGTTGAATTACCTTTATCTGCTGGTAGAATTTTAATAGTGTTATCTCTTTTTAATGATTGTAATGCTCTTTGTTCTGTGTATGTTATGTTTTGTTTAATTTTAAATGGTTTTTCTAGTGTTATTTTAGTTCTAATTCTAAATTCGTCTTTATGTTCTTCTGGCAAGTTTTGTGTTGTCTCTTCAATTGCTGAAATGATATCAAACTTAGGAACGATTTTAGGTGTGACTGAGTAATTTAAACCTTTAGAAAGAACAAGCTTATCAACATCGGATAATGCTCTATCAGACAAATTGATTACAGTTTTTTCAATAAAGTCGTTATTTTTAACAATAGAAATTTCTTTCTTTAATTTTTCTTGAATGAGATTATTAAATTTATTTATATGAATACGTTTTTGTTTATCAAAATGTATTAAGTAACTTTTATGAACACAATTACAAATATGATTGAAATCTATAGGTAAAATTTGGTTTTGCAAGTTTAGTTTTAAATTATTAATTTCTATTTGAATTTTATATTTATTAAATCTATGTAACTTGTGCAGTTTACATCCTTGAGCCGGGCCCGAAGTGGCTTTATAACAATCCAAACAAAATTTCAATCATTTGTGGAGCAAAAGGCAATCAATTCCAGGGTAAGAATGAATCCTCCACAACAATATAGAACATATTTACACAATAAGTGGTTTTACACATTATGGGTTAGAATACTAATAATAATAATAGCTATTATTATTTGAATAAAGTCAATGAAGACATATTCGATTATACCGAAATTTATTTTGCCTATACGTTGGCTGCTAGGCCATAAAGCAGTAGAAAAAATCATATACTTAATGCAACTGATATTAAATAAAGGACTAGCTTTTATTCAAAATAGAAAAACTCAAAATGTAAAAAAATCTTTATAATAACAAAATCTATTCATCTTCACTGCTTGTACCTTCTTCAGGAATAGACACAATGACTTCAATATTGCCAATAGTTTTTTGCAATATGCAACCTATTTAATTTCTTCTACGTATACAAACTTTGCTTCCATACAATCTAATAAAAAATTATTTGATTAAGTTTTATTATGTACCTATTTAATCTAATATTAATTTACCTTTTTTACATGCACATGCAATATATACTTTTGTATCCGAAGGATATGCTGGAAGTGTTGCTAAAATTGGGGATAATACTTGGATATCTCCTACCTCCTGAAATTTCCATCCGCATTCTGTAACCTCTGGTAATAGGGGATTTGGTTCTATAGAACTGAAGCACACTTTAGTTTGATAATGTGCTCTCAGACTGTGAAATTTTAAACTAGTGTCCTTAAAATATTAATAGACGAAATGTTTGAATTTGTTGAGAATAATTTTATGATAAATTTCTCTATGTTATTGAACATGACATCTGAAAATTCCTGGACTGCAATACCGGCTAAATAATCCGAATAATTTAGATAAATTTTCCAACACTTTATTTTTCCTAATCCTGAAAACTAGCTGGTTGTATGACAACCCGTTAGAGCATGAAATGCTGGTAATTTTTTTGCAAGTTTTTTCCTCTAGGTTGATATCATGAACGGCCTATAGCACCGAATTTCCTCTTCCACATTTTACTCAAATTCTTTAGAATTATATATTTTTAAAATGTACCAGAAGTACAAGTGCATCTTCAATGTCATTGGAGTCCATTATGCATGTCAAATACATACAATGTTTAGCACAGAGTATATGCAACAAAATTCTAGTATCAGCTTCTTTGTGACTACAGAGGATATTAATTTGTTGTCAATTGGTTCGCAATTTGTTTTCTTATCAAAAATATTGGTAAATCCCTCACTATATTTGTGAACTTTGAAATTCGTTTTATGAGAGTGCTCTAATTTCGTTAACTGTTTTTTTTTTAATTAAAAACCGAGTGGATAACTAAATTCCACTGTTGTGGATGTAAAAGTATTTATTGCATGTGGATGTAAAAAAGGTAAATTATTATTAGATTAAATAAGTACATAATAAAACTTAAGCAGTAAGTTTTTATTAGATTGTATCGAAGCAACGTGTACAAGCTTTAAAGCTTGTACACGTAGAAGAAATTAAATAGGTTGCATAGGATCATGCAAAAAAATTACTGGAAGGCAATATTGAAGTCATTGTGTCTATTCCTGAAGAAGGTACAGGCAGTGAAGATGAGTAGATTTTGTTATTATAAAGATTTTTTTTACATTTTGAGTTTTTCTATTTTGAATAAAAGCTAGTCCTTTATTTAGTATCAGCTGCATTAGGTATATGATTTTTTTTCTACTGCTTTATTGCCTAGCAGCCAGCGCATAGGAAAAATTAATTTCAGTATAATCGAAAATGTCTTCATTGACTTTATTCAAATAATAATAGCTATTATTATTATTAGTATTCTAACCCGTAATGTGTAAAACCACTTATTGTATTGTACAATAGGCGAGAAAGAGAGGGAGCTATGAAGAAAAGTGAGATGCGAGACTACTGGGGCAGCGCGAGATCCGACGCTCGCGGCTATAAAAAAATTACTTTTTTTACATTTAATTCTTTTTGTCCATTACCATTTGAGGAAAAAAAATTATTCTTGCACCTAGATATTCTAGATACTTAAGGCAAACTTTTTGCAAGAATAAAATTTTTTGATTTGAGTCTTCATTTCGGAGAGAATGCGAGGTGAATACAAAAATGAATATATTTCAATCAGATTTTGCCCAGGTTCGAAGGGAGATATTTCAATTTTTTTATTTATTTTGCCTTAAGGGCCAACGTAATCTACATATTTCAAGCAATGATAAAATATATAATTCGAACAAAAATGTAGATGAATTTTATATGAAAACATTCATAAATTAATATCCTACACGTTCATATAATAATCTCGATTTTTAGGTATACTGCCCTTTTGCCGGTTCTAATTTTTGACTACCTTCGGATTTTGAATTAATATAATAAAACCTTCATTCTGTGAAAATTTCAGCTGGTAACCCCGGGGTGCCCACACAAGGCAAAATAAGATATAAGTAGCACTCTACTAGAAATATAGTAGTTTACAGCTAAATATATAAAAATGCTACATATATTTATTTCAAGATCACGGACCATTTTAAAAATAAAATTATGTGTAGTTTGAATCGGATTTTATAAGACTGTTTCCTTAGATTGATTTTTTTTTCATTTTGAGGCAGATAATCAAAGTATCCCATACATTTAAAATCAAATGTTGATTATAATAATACCAAGTCGGTTTACAAGATTGATCTAGTACACGGAAGTTGATAAAAATATAGGGGATGATAGAGACTAATTCTTATAACACGTTCAGTGATGTCGTGGGACACGCAAGTGCTGCGAACACCACACGGGTTTTGTTTTAATTTTCCAATAACCCGCAAATTTTTAATTACGATGTTTATAACACGCAATGCTTTTCCTAAGAAAATCACGTTGTTTGCTCTACAAACATGATCTATTAACCTCTTACTGTTTTATTAATTTCTTAAAATCCGAGTGAAGTTTGCTAACGTCTTCAATAAATAAGTGCGTAGTTAGGTGCCTAACGAATGATATCGGACATATTCAAATTTAGGTGTAATATTTCTATGAATAAAACCGATCTAGTATGTAGTAAGTGAAAGTTCAATTAACAAATAAAATGTAATATGACATCACAATAAATAATTGCATCTTATAAGGAAAGATAGACTGTAGATGCAACTTGTCACACTTTTTATCTTCTTCCAATTTTATTTAAAATATTTCACCTATTTGCAATTAATGATTCGCAGGCCAGAACGAGCTATCGCCGAAGCGTATAAATTAGACCCTTGCTAAAATGCCGAAGGGTATCGAGGGTTCATTAATATAAAGGCGCCACCAACTTGTGGACTACACAAGTCGGAAAATAACCAAGTTGCAGTATGGAACTCGTTTTGGGTTTGGCTTCGCAACAAAAAATATCAATAATAAAATCAGCGATAGACGCCAGAAATTTGCCGATAAATAATAAAATCAGAATTTATGCCAATTCAAAATCATGATAAATCAGAATTTAATTATTAAGCAACAATATTTCAAATCAGTTATTCTTACCGCTTTCTTCCCTTTAATAAATGAACCAGATTAACAGGTAGATAACAAGTCTGGTGCACTACATAAGCATGGATTGGAATGGTTTGCTTCCACAACAGTTAAGAGAAAGAAATTTGACCTCTGGACAACTAAATTAGATAAAAGAACATGAATACCGTTGAAGTCACGATACTCTGTGTTTCTTAAATTACACTCGGTAAGTACTAAATTGATTGCAAAAGATAGTGAATAATTTCACTTAAACCTCTACTCGGAAGTCTCACCTAGTTGACAAAAATTATTTACCCAAAAAAATGCTACAAACCATTTATCTCACTGATTACTTTTTTAAATAGTTTAATCGTGTAAATGCGCCAAATACTTCACCTGAAGGGATGCCCGAAAATAGTAATTATTTCAAGCTGTGAATTATTTATTTACAACTGAAGTTAATTTTTTTATTACAGTCAAATGAATAGGTTAGTAAAATGCTATATGAATTACAGTATCTTTACCAAGAGACTGACTGATTAACCACAAGTAAACGAAAAATAACCAATCGTGTAATGCAAAAGAAAATTATTCACTTGTTACGCGACTAGTCAATTAACGATATATTATCAACAAAAACCTTTAAGAAAAGTGAATGAAAATAAAAAGTAAATAATTAGTTAATAATCTAACCAGGACATGATCATGTTCACACTTCCGAATCTTTTAAGACGCAATACAAACTAGTAATAATGTAATTGCAATACGCTAATATGCCGTGAAACCTAAAATAGTATGCTCAACGCTATTAGTAGCTAATTTTTATTCTAAACAACAAAACGCAAGAATTGCCTCTAGGAAAAGTTAGGGTAAGAACGAAGTTAAATTAATGGTGAAGTATTAAAACGTATCTTGCTTCGTAGATAAGGCAGAGCACGAAAAAAAGTAGAAAGGGTTTAGATGCCGACTATCAGCGCCGTTCATTCACAAGGCACTGCTCAAATTAATGAAGAACTTGAAGGACTTTTTGCTGAGGGAGGAAAACTTTGCGAAACACCCATATATTTGAGGTTCTATTTATTTATAACTAAAGGCAAAGGACAAAATAGAATACCAAAAAAATATATTTCAGCTGTAAAAGATTTCAAAATCTATTGGCGCCAAATTCAGCTGCTCCCTCAAAAATTGACGGGACGAGGTCATTGTAAAGAAAATTAGAAAGAAAATAGGGACTGCCTGCGTGGAAACTAAAATCCCGAAATGGCGACACTAGAAAAATAAAAGTAACTCACCTGACAAGAGCAGTAAAAAATTACAGTAATGCAACTGAATTAAGACACCAAACAAACAATACACCAAATTTAAGCAAATGTATTACTCGAGGATACAAAATGGGTTGAGTAAAGAATGCTACAAAGGATTTAACGAAAAAAAAAACGTGTTTCTAAGTCACCTTACTGCCTATCAATATGACTGAATTTTGAAGATTAACCATATTTGATTTTTACCCAAGAAGGTAAAGATAGGAAGGCTACGCGCAGTCTGTTAATTTTTGCAACAATATCAGAAAGTTCCGACAGGACAAATCCTATCTCATTTAATCAAATACACCGGTCACAACGAGAATAAGCACTTTATTATTTTTCTGAATATTTCTCTAAAAGCGTGCATCTAATGAGTTCATACACAACGCCTACCATGTTGCCAACTTTGCCAGCTCAGCGGGCACATTCTAAATAAACCTAATTCGTGTATTCCGAACAATCTGTTCCTCCGGACCAATGACGTCAAAGCGAAATCTGAATCCGTTTGACCACGTTTTACTGCAACTCCGACAGGCATGATATGTCCTACACCTGTGACCTATAATATAGATACACGGAAAACAATCTTAAGACATTTTTATATCACTTGTCGATACTATAACTGTTCCAATCAACACATCTCTGGCTGCTCAAAACCTGTATTAACAGAATGCGACTTACTCATGGCGCAAGGCAAATTATTAAATCAGGATGACAATTTACATGATTCCAGACGTCAAACAGGAAATGATACTCAATTTTAACGATTGTTGTATTAAAGAAAACCCAGGAAAACCGAAATAGCATGGTATTTTATGGTGGTAAGAGTTTGTAATTAATATCCACCATAAGATAACGAACTCGAGATAAGGTAAGATTAACTGTGTCAAAATTGCAAGTTTGATTTCGTTGTTGTTTTTTACTCCTATTTACATTTCAAAAAGCTTTAGCTTGTGAACTTAAGTAACCAAAAAAAGCAAAGACCAACCGTCTAAGGATCGAATAACGAAAAGCTAGTTGCTCCAAAGGAAAGATATGGAATATAATGGGTTTAGAGTACACATTTTATAAAACTAAAGAAACATGAGGCTATTTTGGTGCAAATCTTGGGCGGAGCTAATATTGTCGACAGGCTGGTTCAAGAAACGAAGCTGGAGTTCAAGCTCCTGAAACTTACCTAATACTAAATATTTACTTTTGCTTAAGGTACGCACGTGTGTTGTGTGGTGGTGGAAGAAAATTCCCCAAAACATATAACTAAGCCGTTACAAAGTGGCAGAAACAACCGTATAAATATCGAAAATTCTAAGAAAATGGTGTTGATGCAATCAACAGAGTATTAGAAGAACACATTAAGATAATTCAATAATTTAGTTGTCTTTACTAGGAATTACAATTTAAATTGAAAAATGTAGAGCCCTAGATATTATGTTTATGATGTTTTTTTGAATCGAAAAATTCCTGAGAGATTGTTGGTAGAAAAAAAATCGTTTCACTTCCAGAATCAGATCACAGTTATATTTTTCTATTATATAAATACACCTCTTTCGTATAAGTAGAACGTATAAATTCGATATTCTTGGAAGTTGCATATCATCAACGATGTTTTTCGATGCTGTATTGTTAAGTCTCTATAGCGATACTCCTCACTGCAACTGCTCTCCAAAAACATTCTTCTTCTCTATGCAGCGACATCAGTTTGGAAGTCACGTTGAAAGTTCCCTTTGTTAAAACTGCTTCAAAATTCAACATTTTTATAGGAAGAAACACGTTAAAATAAAATGTGATACTAGTACTAGATTACTGGCTTACTGTACTGGATAGAAAATGCTAGAAACACACTTCCACCTATATCCCAATAATTGGTTCAATCCAGTATACAAGAGGTGTGGGAATTAATTGGCGCAAAAAAGATAGAAATCGTTCTATTAACTGAAATGGCTTGTATAACGGCTTTGGACATTGCATTTCCTCGGAATATTTATTTGCATAGTGCCAATATGGGAAATTCTTACTCGATTGGCTTGCATATTGCCTCATGTAAATTCAGTATTAGGATAAAACCAGTAATACAGAGCTCGAATACTTTCTTTTCCGCATAATATGAGTTTGCCACCCGCACTGGATATTAAAAATTATATTATTGCTATATTCGAGTATTAAATGTACAAACACCATCAAAAAATAAATTCAAAATTTGTTCCCTACCTCCCTTGAGTCCCTTGAAGTTAATAACGAATTTATTTCAAATTATCTTTGTTATAAGCTAAACTATCTTGAATTGGGTGTAAGTTTTTAGTATTGTTTTGCATTAAATTAAGGATAATATCGTTGACTGAATCAGTCAACGATAAAATACAGTATTTAATCCACAGTGCTACTGGACTGATACAAATAAAAAAATCCTTAAACAATTTTAAATTTAAGCACATCGATTTTTCATTAAAGACCATAGTATTGAACTCAAGTCTTCATAGAAATCTAGATCTTCGAAGTAGGTCCAACTCAAAATATAGTATGAGTTTTAATTAAATTTGTTTTTAACTTCATGGGAGCACAGGTATCCCATTCCGGAGAAAGCTGCACGTAAAGAATATTCTCACTCGAGTTTTGTCGTTAATGGCTCTAGCCTGTGGGGAATTACGTAAAAGGTTAAGCCGTCATTCGCAGACTCTAGGGTAACGATTCCTGCCAATAAAATGATCATGGGAACATACACTTTTAGCAAAACCACCTCATATACGGTAAAGTGCTATTTATAACTAAAATATATTTATAGCTCGTGGGTCCCAGAATTATTTTACATAATTCTGAAGAATCTAAGTACTAATATTTAGTTTATTTCAGTTTAAAAGAAAGTAGTTTGGGTTACGTTAAAAAATCATTTTTGTTCATAATTATCAAAAATAATCAGTTTTTGCACAATAATCAGTGTTAGTTGGAATTCACGATGACTTTTAAACGTACTACCATATTTTAATATTTAATATTTGATGCCATAAAATAATATAATTTGAGAATATATTAATATGACAAATATAAAATTTATATACAGTGTGCTTTAAAAAACACTCGTCAGGAGACGCAGGCTGGAGACTCACGGCCCAAAACCAAGGCAAATGGTTATTTAAATATGTGTCTGGACAGCTTCATTATTGAGAGATAGTGAGTTAAAAACAAAAAAAAACTGTCGTGTTGTTTGATATATTTTTTTCATTTTATATATTTATATAGTATTAAAAACATACCAATATAACTTTATGTTTCAGTAATATCAATCTCTAACCGAGTGTATCTGTATTAGAGTGGAATTAAGTATAGAACTAATGAATATACATGGCCCTGCAGGTCTTTTATGAAATTTCACTCGAGATAGTCACCTTAACGCTAGAGTGACGCATTTTAAAAAAATTATTTTGCGGGTAGCTCCTTCCGGTCAAAAAAGCTGGCGCTTACAAGAAGTTACTAAGAAATTTAATTATAACGAGTCCCAAACCTTATTTCGCTCAATTGCATTATCTTTTAATCAACTTTTATATAGACTTCAGTAATAGAAAATTGCTATAACTTTGTTCCTGTCCGTAGTACCATCGTCGAATTTGTAAGCTTAGGTATTTTAATTTGTGTTCCATAACATTGCAATACTTTTTTGATGAAAAACTCCAAGAAGCGAAGGAAAAAGAATTTAGAAAAGAAAAATAATTTTTACCCAAAAGACGAATTTATAATATGTGGTAATTCTAAAAAATATTCTAAAATATTGTTTAGATGTAAAGGGCGTGGTGTTTGGGCACACAAGGGATAAATATGCGCTTTTTAGAATTATAATGCAAAAAGGTGGCATTTTCTCGCTCCTCCTTTGGTATCTATTACTCGACACTACGCGTGAGCTGAATAAGGCTGGGTTTTACACTCAAACCTATGATGAAGATCTGGTCAACGTTACTGATAACCGAACACACCACCTGGTACAGAGATGGTGCCACGGGGAAGGTCTCAGGGTCAATCCAGAGAAAGCCGAATCAATACTATTTGCGTAGGCTAAGAAGAACTCTTCCGGTCATCAACTTAGGCGATAGGCCTTTGAGCTTCTAAAGGGTCAACTAACTATCTCGAGTTCACATTGCACTCAAAGTTGACCTGGAATGAGCTGGTTAGTAGCCGCATTAAGCAGGTTAATAACGTTCTGTGGACTGTAGAAGACCCATTAAAGTAGGTTCTCCACTGGATTTATATGATTGTAGCGCGCGCTATTATCAATCACCTATGGTCACATCTAATGCTTTGTTAGGCATAATCTAGAGACTGGCTTGCGTGGGAATCGGAGGTGCTATGAGAACGGCGTTCACCAAGGTTCTTAAAGGGCTTACTGCTTTGCCGTCCCTCGATCTATTGATAGTACTTATGTAGTACTATCGAAAATAATTCAATGAGTAATATTGTTAGTTTTATTAGTTTCGCGATGAAATGATTATTTATGCAAGATTAAAAAAGACCATGATATTTTACGTCTTCTACACTTACTTAATAAGAGCGATTTTGGCAATTTTTATGCCTATATTGAAATAAAAAGTCATGTCCATTGAAACAGCATATGAAGTATAGTCGAAATTCTATACTTTGCCTTTGACAATAATGTATAAAAAATTAAGCAAAATATGATCCTTTGGCTTAACAAAGAGCTTTGGAGATCCAAAAGAAGAAGTTTTAGGTGCTTTTGTGAAGAGATAGATGAATTAGCACCGTCTATTCGTCTACAAAAAGTGCTATCCAAGGAGCACTCAAATAAAATCGGCCTACTAAAGAATACAGCCCAAGACTGAGATACCTGAAGAAAGTCTTAGGATTCACCTAGATACACACTTTCCCCGGTCAAGCATAATTGCTAAAGAAGAGCTCATACAAGAAGACGAGCCCATTGAAACCGCTCAGCATCCTACAAAAAGGGTAAAAGGTCTAGCCAACAAAATCTTTACAAAAAAAACACATTCAGATAGGCGATACATAGTTTTAAACCCTATAAATCCCCGGGAGTACATGTAATCTTTCCGGCCTTGTTACAACAAAGTATAGGGCTTCTACTACCACAAATTCAATTAATCTTCACAGCCAGCTTAGCATTGGGCTACATTTCCAAAAACTGGAGGAAAGTTAAGGTAGCGGTTATACCAAAGACATGGCGATGATCATAAGAGAAACCAAAGTCTCACCGCCCCATTAGCTTAACTTCCTTCCTTCTTAAAACGGTCAAAAGGGTTATCGATAGGCACGTCAGAAGCATCCAAACAATTCGCATACCAACCATCAAAATCTACCACCCACGCTCTTCAAAATCTCGTCCGCGATATAGAGAAGGTATAGGCTGAAAACGAAGTGGCGCTGTGTGCATTTCTAGACATGTCACAACACCTCACATGATTCTATTCAGCGCGCCACAACTCGCAGAGGAGTGGAACCAACCACTACACAATGGATAAAATCCATGCTAACCAGCCGTGAAGTCACCGCGCCCATTGAAGAAACAGCCGTCACAGTGAAAGTAGTAAAGGAATGCCCTCAAGGAGGTTTCCTATCGCCAATGCTTTGGTATCTGGTTGTTGACGGTCTACCGGAAAAACTGACTGAAGCAGGCTTTGAAGTCCAAGAATACGCAGATGACCTAGTTATAATAATAAGAGGCAAGCATGACAACATTCTCTCAGAAGGTATGCAAAGTGCACTAAACTTTGTCAGCACATGGTGAACATAGGAAAGAAAATATCGACCCAAGCAAAACCGCAAAAAGGAGGAAGCTGAACCTTAAAGCATCCACTTTGGGAGGGACAACGGTAGAGCCTTTAAAAGAGGTTAAGTATCTTGGCATCGTTATTGGCCAGAAGCAAATCTGAAACCTACAGCTGAAAGAACTATCAAAAAAGCAACGGCAGCGCTTTGGGCCTGTCGACGATTCTTCAGTAAAACATGGTGAGTCCCATGTTTTACTAACCCAAACTAACCTTCCATCATCTGGAGGTCCTATAACACTGTTGTAAAGCCTATTATATAACAACACAGCGAAAGCTAACAAGTACAGAGTCTCGCCTGTCTGGGTATAACAGGGGATATGAAAGGGTGCCCCACAGCAGCTCTGGTAACCCTATTTGACCTCCCTCCGCTGCACATATGCAAAGAAAAGGAGGCCTGAACTAGTGGGTATAGAGTCACTCTGACACAAAAACTGAAGCCTGGAAACCTGACTGGTTACCTTAAAATTCTGAAGGACATCCAGATAGAGGCGATGACCAAGCCAACTGATAGAATGGAAACAAAACTCCATTTTAATCACTTCTTTCAAGGGCTAATTAAAGACCGCAATACTACAAATACTTAAACAACTAGAGAGGGGATCACTTGTCTGGTACACAGATGGATCAAAGATGAAAGAAGGAGTGGGATCCGAAGTATACGAACCTAGGTGTCGAATCTCTGCACCTTTAAGAAACACTCCCCCAATCGTTCATGCAGAACTAAATGCTATTAATATAGCCATCTGTGAATTTGCCAAAAAGATCTAAGAGGTGCAAAGATATATGTCCTATCAAATAGTCAAGCAGCCTTCAGGGCGCTAGCATCTAACAGAATCAACTCCTGGCTAGTGTGGGATTGTCGGATGACTACGTATCAACTGGCAAATAGAAACATACTCACCCTAATGTGGGTACCAGGGCACGAGAGTGTAGAAGGCACCGAAGCCGCTGACCAGCTCGCACGGAATGGTGCACATACTGCCTTTTGCGGGTATGAACCCTTCTGCGGCATCACTAGAGGGCGCCTAATGAATGAACTCAGAAATTGGAAGAAAGGCGGAAAGCGACACATTGGGCCAATGCATCTGGGCAGAGATAGGCCAAAAGACTTATCTCTCACTCGCCTAACTGCACAAAAAAAGCTTCTAAAGCTACAAAAAAATGAGATAAAGCTGATCGTAGACCTCACTGGACATGGCCTCTGCAGGTACCACCTCAAGAAAATGGGAAGAACCCACTGACGAACGATGCAGATTCTTCCAAACTATGACAAAAACGACAGAGCATTCGCATCTCGAAAATGCCCTCGTGACACCGGGAGATCTATAAAAGCTCAGCCGTCAAAATATTCTGAGGTTCTCGAAGAAGATAGAAATTTTCGTGTAAAATGAAAGCGTATACACAAAAGATCAGTAATTGTGGTCGACGTATTGAAGGGCAAATCTTGCCGAGCGATCCCTCTGCCTACCATACGATACCATACCATACCATCCCTTGGCTATTTTTATTCTAAACAATTGATCGAGTATGGTTACCTGAGATTTTATCTAAATTGATATTTTTTTACCGGCAATATTTTGTGTGAAACCCTGTAGATTCTTTTGTGCCAAATTTAAATATGATACCTATCATAAGGCCTAAACCCGAAATCAACATATTTTAAATTGAAGGTACTAATAAAGAAAATATAGATAAATATGTTAAAACATATTCAATATCCCAAAGTCCAAGATTACGCCAACTTTGACGTCCCATAACTAAAATTTTCTTCATAGGATTGAGTTGTACCACTGGGAACTTTTATTAAATTGTGTTGTATTTTTAGAAAATTTAACCGTAAGCCATTTCCATAAAAATGCGCCTGGTCTTGTACAGAAATTTAAATGCTAAATAGCAGTAAACATTTATAATACTACCCTACATTATATTAATTTCCGTTTCCAACCTGGAGATAAACTTGAGTCAAACACATCTCATTTTCATAGTTTCCGAATCAAATACAGCAGAGTCTCGCTATAATGAACTGATGAACATGCTGTATAATGAACTAACCACTCCAGCGAACACAAATAAAAAAGACATAAACTATTTTTTGGTGTACATATCGAAAATTATCTTGTATTTTATAAAGTGACAGTGCACACAAATGACTTAGTTTAAAAGAAGACATCTAAAATTGCAAGAAAATGAGAAAATCTTAGAATTGTTACAACATCGCGCAGCACCTATACACTTTTTCAGGAAATACGGAGTTGCTTCAATCAAAAACAAAATACATAAACTTTTGAAAAGCATTGGTAGTACGTTCACTGGACCTGAAAAGTGAAAAGCATTCAAAATATCAATTTACTCAAAAATGGAAAAAGCTCTTTATAAGTAGTTTCTGAGGCAGAGACAAAAAACACTGTTAGAAGTTTATGTACCTCTCATTATAATTTAGGTAAAAACATTTTTGGAAAATCGAGGACAACCAATAAGAGCATTATATTATTGATAGACAATACTCCAAATCATCCATCAGCGGAAAACCTTAACAATATTGATGAGTGGGTTACAACTCATGGATCAGAACACAATATGTCTCACAAAACTATTTTATCGTAAGAACTTATTATCTGGTGTGCTTGCAAAAAACGATCTCGGAAAAAATCCGTAACTATTAGAAATGCAATTTTAAATTTGAATTTGGCCTGAAAAAAATGAAAACCTACAGTAATTAGGAAATGTTGGCATAACATTTTACCAAAAACAAATGATTCTGGTGAGAAGGACGAAAACATCCCTGTATTTTAAAATTACCATTAAACTACGATGATCCGGAATATGCAGAAATCGAAATTATAAACATCTTAGAGCTCATGAACACCAGTGTAAGCTTAAAAATTAAAAATCTATGTAGATAGGATATGTTCTTAAAATGACAATTTTTAGGTGCGGGATCGGAATAATGTTGAGATTTGGAATGAGGACCGCGAGACAGAAAATGAGTAAAATGAAAAAAATCCAGTTGAGGATGACGTCAGTCACGTTGCGTTGGTGCAAATCCCATTGGTGAAGCATTGAAATCTTTAAATACTCTTATTTGAAGAAAATTTGATTGAACTGAAATATTTTAGTGTAATTGTTGTTCCAAACCTGAGAGCTAAATTGAATCAATAAGTTCACAATAAATCAACAAGGCAAGATAAAAACAGGCTTTTTTCATCTTACGAACTAATTTTATTTTACGATTCTTTTAGTTTCTATTACATTCATATATATACATAATATGTGTACATACATACATATAGTATTTTTTTGGGGATATTTCATTTGGTTTGATTATTAATAGCTTTAGGTATAGCTTAAAATATTAAGTTATTCATTAATAAACACGTTGTAAGTATCTCTGTTGTATATTTTTATCTGCATTCTAAGTAGTGAACGACCTCGGTGGAGTGATAAAGCTGTTCATTAATTAGTTCATCATATCAAGATCCTACTGTCGTTCAATCTTACAGCCTTAAATTTCAGATGATGCTTGAATACAGTTTTTGGCCTATATTTAAAGAAGAATAATAATATGCTGTTCTAACTTAGCAATCCAAACTAGTTTAAAAAGATGACGTTGTCTTCATCGAGCAAGACACTTTACTGCAAATTTCCTCCCACGTTAGAAGATTATCATTATGTGTCTAGCAAGCAGATCTAGGTCATAATTTTTCGTCAACTAAAACCACTAAAACCATTAAAATTTCAGTTATATTTTAAGCGTCATATGAGTCACTTATTACTTGCGATTGAGTGGCAAGTACAAAAGGAGTACATATTTGATTCACAAAGAAAAGGGATATAAACATGATGACAAGATATAAGACAGACATTTATCGACTGTATTATATTGTCCTTTCCTTTACGGAATATTTAATTAAATTTTGATATAATGGAAAATGTTTCCAAATAAATGCCAACGCGCATCAATATACAGCAAGACATATGTACGATATTAGAAAGGGCCTTTAAAGATTGATGGATGGAAAACAAGGGCGGCTACGAACTGCTATAGTAAAATCATTCTTTTTTTTTTTTTTGTCTAGTTTATGGCTTTGCATCGAGTGCATTTAGCCACTACAATAACTTAAATTTAAAACTCAAATGAAACATTCCATCATTCATACCAAATATAACACCAAAATAAAAATTGAGAAGTGACAAAATTATAGGATAGAACTGGGACACACGCTTCACGCCATAGGGGTCCATCTAGGCGACTTTATAAATAACAAACAAAGAGATGGACCAATCGGTAAAATGGGACAGGGAACATAGGGTAAGACAAAAGGTACTCAGTTCTCTAAAGCTTTCGCTCCACCATTCTCACAAACCTAACCAATAAGTTGTGAATTATTTTGTCTTGCGTAGACAAAGTCATCAGGTTGCATGCGTTGATGGGTAGCTTATTTAGTTCTGCAAGTTTTTCCAACAAAAAACAGGATGCACGCTGATTAAATAGGCAACTAAAAAGCCAATGATTTAGATCGTCTACACTTGAGTTGTCACAGACGCACAAAGGACTGTCAACCAAATTCATTTTGTTTAATAGATATCTAACATTGCCATGTCCGAAGATTAGTCTTATAAATGTAGTATAGTGACATCGATTTAAATTGGTTTCTTGTAGACTGGGATTAGAAACGAGATGTCTATTGGTTCTGGTATAGAAGTTCGGATTATTGACAGCATACTCTGCATATTTAACTTTCCATTTATTCTTGGCTTCATTTTTCAACTGTGAAATAGCATCATAATATTGTAGACCAAATATTGTAATGTCTTTGCTAATGGCTTCCTTAGCAAGGTTGTCCACTATATTATTTCCTAGGATACCGGCGTGCCCTTTGACCCAAATGAAGGATACTTTAATATTATAATGTGCCAGTAATACTAGTTTTTGAAAGATGTCAAAAATTAGAGGATTTTTATAAAGGTTTTTAGTTTTGTTATTCATTGCCTGAATACAGGACATGGAATCGGTGAATATCAGAAAGTGCGAAGAAGTTTTATTCAGAATTATGTAATCAAGTGCCTGTATAATCGCATAAGCCTCCGCACTGAAAATGGAGGAATTGGAATTTACTCTAAAGGATTCTCCATAATTATTGTCTTTAATATAAAATGCACACCCAACCCCTTCTGGTGTCTTTGATCCATCCGTGTATACAGAGATGGCGTCTTGTATCTTGTTTGTGATATTACTGATTATATTGTTATTCATTTCATGGCTTTCTGTATACTGAGGAAAGAACGTGTCTGTGTTAAACAAGATACTGTTAAATTTGCCAGTAAAAAAGGGGAGCTTGGGGTACTTAACAACTTCTTCTCGAAATTTAGTAGTCTCAATGAGAGCATCAGCTAGAGGTGGTGAGCTTTTGTGCATCCAGTAACTATTTGTTAGATTGTCTAGTGATACCTGGTAGATTTTGTCAATTAAAAAATCGTTTTGTACAAAGATGTTTTTAACAATGAATGTCTCAGCAAGATGAAGTCTTCTCAGAGATAGAGGTAGTTCACCAGACTCTGCCAAAAGTGCATTTGTTGGGGTAGAGGAAAGGGCCCCAGTAATAATTCGTAGAGCCTTGTACTGTAGACGATCGATTTTTAAAAGCCTAGATTTAGTGGCTGATCCATAAAAAATTGATCCAAAGTCGATGAGGGCTCTAACATATGCTCTATAAAACATTAACGATACCTTGGGGTCGGCTCCCCAATACCGTCTGGTGACGACCTTCAAAAGGTTAAGACTTTTTTCGACCTTGCCAATAATACTATTTATATGATCTTCCCATGTCAGTTTTTGATCCAGTACCACACCTAAATACCTAAAACTATTTTTCCAAGCGATTTCCACATTCCCTAATTGTATGGTTTCCCGATATGCGAGTCTGTGCCTAGTGAAGACTGTGACTGCAGATTTTGATGCGGACAGTTCTAAGCCACTGTCAAAGAAATACGCTTGACACCGGTCCATAATAAGGCTAAGAGTTTGTATACATTCTTCAAGTTTTTTTCTTGTAGTGTACAGGCAAAAATCATCTGCGTATTGAAGGATACTAACTTCGGGAAACAATGTAAAGAAATCGGCGGTATAAAGGTTAAAGAGAAATGGACTCAAAACAGAGCCCTGAGGAAGTCCCATGTTTGCAACTCTAGGTCCAATTAGTTTATTGTTTAGACGAAGAAACACCACTCTATTACTAAAAGTTTTAAGAACATTAACGGCGAAAAATCTAGGGATATTAAGTGCTATCATTTTATTAATGAGAATAGAAGTATCAACGTTGTCATACGCACTGGAGATATCCAGAAACAGAGCAGACAAATACTCGTTATTCGCATAGCAATTTTGGATATCCAATGTTAGATGAGCAATGCAGTCAGTTACACCATTACCTCTTCGAAAACCCAATTGACCTCTAGGTAGTACACCAGAATTTTCCGACCACCATTCAAGACGGGTCTTGATAATTCTTTCAAATGTTTTGAAAATGCATGACATCAAAGAGATTGGTCTGAATTCGTTAGGTTTACCGTGTTTGTTAATAGGTATAACAATGACTTTTTTGAAAGCCGTACATTCGTGACCATTTCTGAGAATTTTGGTGAACGCCAAACAGAGTATTTTTTTTGCATTAACAGGTAGGTTTTGTATCATAGCATAAGTTATACCATCGAGGCCTGGTGATGTATCTTTACTTGATTTAATATTAATGTTAAATTCAGTGACTGATATGCTCTCGCTTAAAGGATGGTTGTTTAGAATTTGATGTCCCTCAAAGTGATTGGGCACAGAATCTGGCGTTAATTTTTTTAAAAAAATTTCAGCTCCTTCTTCAGTTAAATTATTGGTTAAGTTGATGGACAAACCTTTACTGATGGAACTTACTCTCTTCCATATTAATGAAGGATTGGTTTGGGAACTTAAACTTTGACAAAACTTTGACCAGCTATTTCTGGCTTTTTGTTTAAAAAGGCGTTTTGACTGCGCAGTAATATTTTTATATTTTAGAAAATTATTTAAATTGATATGTTTTCTATAGTTTTTAAAGGCTTTAGAACGTTCTGAAGCTATTTGTGAGCATTCAGCGTCCCACCATGGAGGAGAATGCCTCTTGTTAGAGGAAATGTTAATTTTTTTAAATATCAAATCAGCTGTCTCAGTAATTGCATCTATAACTTTTTCCATTAAAAAATTAGCATTGTTATCAATATTTATATGGGCTAGCTTATTATCAATTACAGTTTCATATAGGTTCCAGTTAGGATTTTTAAGAGACCACTTATAAATATCAGAATTTTCATAATTATGGGTATCTTTGTTAATTTCAATTATAACAGGAAGATGATCAGAACCGTAAGTGTCTTCAAGAACATCCCATTGCGATTTATTTAGCAAGTTTGATGATATTATTGTAATATCGAGTGCAGATGCACCATTAAAACAGTGTCTGGTAGCTGTGCCATCATTTCGTACAATGAGGTTCGGTGATTGGTCAATGGCCTCTAATAATTTTATGCCAGCTAAACTATTATATGTGGAGCCCCATAGGCTGTGGTGCCCGTTAAAATCACCCCCAATAACACAGCTTTGAGATACCCTATTAAATATTTCCAAATACTCATTACAGGTTACGTTGACATTGGGAGGGCGATACAAGGAGACGAAGGAAACAACCTCTCTCCCTATAAAAACCCCAATGCCACAAACTTACAGAGATTTGTTAGTGCGTTGGTCAAAATTAATAACCTTGTATGCCAAGTTATTTCTAACAATAATGGCAACGCCGCCCTTACCATCGGCCCTATCCTTACGTGTTATGTTATAACCTGAGAGACGAATATTGTAACTATGCTTATACCATGTTTCACATAATAAACAGATATCGAAGTGTGTGTTTTCACATAAATTTTCAAGAAATTTGTGATTCGCGAATGCCGATCTGGCATTCCACTGAACGATTTTAAGATTGGCGTTGAAGGTTATTAGTGTTAAAAATGTCTGTAACCAAATTATTAAGAATATTTTGCAGATTTTGATCAGAAACCACATTTTTTAAGTATGTGTTGGAGACGCTAGAGGATTTAAATGCTGAAGAAACATGTTTGGTGAGCTCGCTTACTAATTGATATTTAATATCTTCAAAAGATCGATTTTGTGGACTTAAGGAACTACCGGAAAAAGACCAGTCATAATCCCTTTTATTTTGAGTAAAATGTGGCTGTTGTTGGTTAATTCTACGTTTCTTACTTGGATTACCGTCATTGAAGGATTCTTGTGTATAGGTTTTTGTAGGCTGCATAGGATTATTTTTTTTACAGGCAAGCTCTGGAAATTCCGTATTAGAGTTAAGTAATGGCGCAAATCTATTTTTAGAAACCAAACTGGCATATGATGGGCTAACTACAGCTTTTTCCGCTTCTTTAAAAGGAATATTTAATTGAGCCATACACTCCTTTATACGTTTTTGTTTCGAGAACATCGGACAGCTTTTATCAAGGCTTGAATGGCCTACCGTCTTACAATGAACGCACGTTTTAACACAATCATTACAAGGTTCATCGTCGATATCTTTAACGATTCCGCAGATTTTACATCGTCTATTGAAAGAATGTATCGCAGAGTTAAAAATAAAGAAAATGACGCTGAATTTATTCGCGTTCCGAGACAGATGGTTAAAATCACATTTGCTAAAGTAGAACTTCCCCATTTTGTTTTTTTCGGAAAGTTAAGATGCTCCGTTGATACATACTATACACCAGTTATGCAGTGTTTTTCTTGTCTTAGATTTGGGCACACGTCCAATCAATGTAAAGCTAAAAATCATTCTTAATAAGCCAGTTTAGCAACAAGAAAAACATACTTTGGTTGGAAAATTGTACTATAGTGTAACGGTCAGAAAATTGAAATATAATTAAAAGTATATAAAATATACTATTTCGCAATTAAAATTTGTATGTGCCATTTTCGTTATTGAATCATATGTCAGTCATCATTCTGTCAAGTATGGAGGAAACTCAGAAAGGGTGAAAAGCGTCACATACCTATGTGGCTGCTTTAAATAAAAATAAAAATTTAATATTAAGATGGTTTCGTGAGCTTGAGAACTCCTATTTAATTTCGATAACATGCATGTAAACAATGTTAATTTAGCCCTACATTTTTACTTAAATGGCCTCATAATTCCTTAAAGATATAAAATACGCACCTTGTATGGATGTAGTGTATCTCAATTTTTTTTACATTCGGTGTTCATTTCTGGTGCAGAGTGGACTTGTCACTGGTCAGGTTTCTAGATGGTCAGTCCTTACTTTTGTTTATAAATATTAGCTTTTGGCTTGATTCTTGACATTACTTTAAAATTTTGTTTCGTCTATAGCTTTTAAAGTGTAAAAGGGGTTGAAAACGACCGTGAAAATATCATGACATTTTCGGGACAGTTAATCTTACCTTATTTTATAGTAACTCGGCATGGTGGAAGTTATTTATGGTCATATGGTACCATAAAATGCATTATTATTTCGATTTTCGTTGATGTTCTGTAGTCTTGATTTGAAAGTCTCTGTCCTGCACCTGTCCTAGTATTAGCCCTATCTGCCTACCAGCGCGGGTGATATGCTCTGAACTAAGGCGTTCTCGAACTGGGATTAATAAATTTTGTTTTTGAGCTACTTGTCGATTAATACTAAATATCACAATTTCGGTATAGAGCATAGGCATGCTCGGTATCGAAGTACAACGTACCGAAATACGAAAAAACACAAAACATGAATATTGTTTGGGATTTCGAATGTCGTCATTGCTCGTGGAAAATGCCTGATCGGTAAACTTAAACTGAATTTTTGGCAGCCCTGTCGAATATGCCTGTGGCGAATGGGTAGAGCCTCGGCAACAAATGAGTCAGTGAGTGACATTAATTAGCAAAAACGTTTTAGTAAGAACATAGGAGAACTAATTAAAGACCTATTTAGTATTTACATAAGTTGGGCAGGATTTACTAGGTCAGAATCTTGGGTGATTGTTTCAAATATTGGCAAGAAATCCTTGTGATGTGTGATATGCCGCACATAGCTCGTAAGGGATTGGCTATTTTAACCTTTGGAAAGGAGTGTCATCTGGAGTTTGCGCGTATCCTTCTTTCTATCCTCCCCATTCGTAAAAATCGAATCGAAAAAAGGAAACTCTTAATAAGTTGGCTATTGTAACTGAAAGTGTGTGCTGTCGGGGTAGAAATAGTTTATTATTTTATATGGAGGAAAAGTGATACTTTTCATGGCGCGCCCGTGTTTAACAGCCGAACGGAGTGAGGCTGGTAATAGAGAGCAAGCCATGAAAAGTAACTTTCCCTCCACATAAAATATGCTGTTTTTTCTGCAAATGTCGACAAATTAATGCAAAAATATCTCTTTTTAATAGTAATAATAATGGCTTAGACCGGTATCGGTGAATAGGCACAGGTCGTTGCTATAGTAATGTAACATAAAGCTGTCCGTGGACACTGTCAACATTAATTATTTTTTTTAAATTGCTTCACCGATTGCGTTTTAATTCCGTCTTGCTAAGCAGTTATTGAGTAAGTTCGATTAAGTTACTAGCCAATTTGCTCCTAAATTAGTGATTTTTAGAAATGCAGTGCACAAATTGAGTTATAAATACAAATTTTAGTTTAATGATTCTTGAGTTGTTGACGCTTGCTTTGTTTGTTTGCATCTATGTTGCTATGGTATCACTTTTACCTCCGCCGGCGGAAAAGTGAAAAGTAAAGCTCCGGCGGAGGAAAAATGAAACTTCACGGCCGCCTACACAGTCGAGTAATGACGGATTAACTGACGTTTGAAGAAAAAGATTATTTGATATACTCTTGTGGGGATCTTCTACCGTGTCAATTTTAATATCTTTAGTGTATTATTTTTTAGTACTTGGACTCATTCCCTAACTGCCTACGCCGCAGGTGAGCCGCTTTTTCGTCTTTTTTTGCGTTGCCATCTTGTCACTCCACGTGGACTCTCGCTAATTTTTATTGTATTACCCTGCAGTGGTTCTGTCTCGTCCACTCTTTGAGATAGCCTAGCTGATTTCAGCGCTAGTGGATCAAAAAGCACATAACAGGTGAAAAATTATTTTTTTCTTTGGCATTTTATTTTTCCTTTGCCTATGGATGTTCTTTCCTTTGAATTTTAATCAAAAACTCTAAATATGTTAATGTTTCCCAGGTTTTTGTTTCCTTGATCAACTTCTTGTGTGCTTCTTTATGTCGTGTAAACGATAATTTCCTAGAGTTGCCTGTAGAGCTGCACATGAGTCCCTATTTGTCAATTCAGCTCACAGAACAGTTAAGTCCAGATAAGCAAATTATATTATTTTTTGTATTTTGAGTACCGGTTAATTCTTAACGCAGTTATAGTCAGCATTTAAGCATTTTGTGCTTAATACTTTACCTTTAGTTTATTACCATTTTAATTTAAGGCAAGTTAAAAATTTATATTATCAGAACTGACTATTTTGATAGCGAGCTAGATTATATACTTTTCGGTTTGTAGCGTTGTAAATGCTACCAAACCCAAAAATATAGTTTATTCCCTTTCATTGGCAGATTTATGTGGTTGATATTCTCTTTTTCTTATCTTAGAACTTAACATACCTTCTCTGAACTTAGAATTTATATCTAAAAATTTAAAGCATTATCTATTTCATACTTTGGAATATGGGAACGTACACAACCGGTATCGCCGGGTGTAGCTCCGAAGTGTTCGTAGTCGTCCCTCATTTTCGAACGTTCTCTTGCCGATGTCAAAAATATCTTTTGGTATTTGATGTGGTCTTCCGTTCCGATCGGTGAACGTGTAGGTAGAGAAAAGAACATTTTTCGGAAGTCGTGATATTATCGTTGGAGTTTTGACCATAAAATCTTATATCCTTATTTGTTTATCATGAAATAAAGTGGCAGGCACTCTGCCATTAATATTTTCTTCTATTATTGGCAATGTCGTATCGCAAAAATATATGTAAATGAGGTTAGCCTTTTCAAAAGGTTTGTTATATCTTTGTGTTCTTATATCACATTAGTTAAAGTTATTTATAATTTAACTAGGGTCTTTCGCTAGCCTATAGAACTTCTCAAGGTTAATTCCTGCCAGTTTGAGACCTCTTTTGTCTTAGTGATGCTGACCCAAATGGCATGACGTGCAGCCCAGTAGCCGTATGAGTTAGGGAATAGCGACCAACTACTGCCAGTGAATTCCATTTCCCTATGACCATAAGAAAATGGCATACAAAAAGACCCTATAATTACTTATTTTACTTACCATACATTATCTTACCTTTTTCGAAACTATCGTTAAATGCCTTCCTTATCGTTTATTATCCTTTATCGTATTTATTGCCATTTCTTACCGTTATTTGATTAGTTATTACCAACTTTCTTTATTAACGTATATGATATTATCTTGGTTAGCAAACGTCTTCCTAATAATATTGTAATTATCTGATTTACTTTTTTGTATTACATAAATTTACCTAAAATGATACGCCCTTACTGTAGGTCATATAATTACTTACCTAATTAATTTTCCATTGTGCACATTATATCTGAGAATATATTTAATATTTAAATAAATGGCTTAAGTAGGATCTTTGATGTTTATTTTGGTATGCTGAAGTCAACTTAAAGTTAAGTTTATGCAATTTCCTTTCAGGTTTCTCAACATTCTTACATCGGATATTTTTCTAAATTTTGTTACCCTAATTCCAATGCTTAAAAATCATTCATGCATCCTTATTAGAAACTTTAGTGACGCCTTTGGCCAACCGTCTACTCTACGACTGTAAATATTAACACGCCTTTCAGTCTTCGGAATGAAAACCACAAGTTTGGAATTTATCTAAAGTTAAAGGATGCTTCTATCATTTAGGAGGAGCTTCTTGATGCTCTGTTGACGCAAAGCAAGGAATATTCTATCTTTTCCTGGTGTCTTATAGGGTTTAAAGCCTTTTACAGCTTATTTCAATTTTTTTGGGAGGGAAGACTTGTTGCATAACAAGCGATTTATTTTAAATGCTACGATCGGTTAACATTTGTTTTTTTTTATTATTTGATCAGTCATTTTCTCGGTTAATTGAAATCGTTATTTACCGTTCATTTAATTAGTTAGTTCTCATGTAAATTATCATAACGGATACTGCATCTTGACTCCAATTAAGTAATTAGTTCTTTTAGTAATTTCAAATTTTGATAATAAGTAAATTATTTTTAATAATTGTTATTCTAAGGTATTACTCCGTGGAGCAGCATATTATTTGGAGCAACTGCATAAGCAAATTTTTGTTTAAATAATTATCTTAGATGCTCTTAATATTTGTAATCCGCAAGGAAGTATAATTTTAATTGGGGATTTTCTGACTTATGCCGTCTGAAAATTGGTCGTGCCTTTTATGCAAATTCAACCTTCCTACTCTTCGGCATTTGAGCTATGGCGTAATTTGCACCTTAATGATGAATTTTCATAAATTAACTCAATCACTCTCAGTTTCTTCCAATCTGTGAAGTGAAGGTAAATAGAAAAACTTAAAGCTAACAAAGATCGTGGCAAGAGTGTAAATATATTTTTGCAGAAAGACAATTTGACTACTAGGGAGCATTAGCTTAATTTATTTTGCTTAGAATGTGCTATATAATATTTTATTCTATTGTCGTTGTATATTTTAGTGGCTTAAGAAAAAATTAATCGCGAATTCTGATCAAAAATAAAAACTGAGGAAACTCATAACATTATGGGAAGTAGTTAATGAGCGTATAGTGAGCATTAACTTAACTCTATTTCAGAAGACAGAGAACAGACTATATGCCATATTACATATTATGTTACAGCTCGTTTGTCAATGACGGGAACCCATTTTTTGAATAGCTAAGCCGAACCATAGGAAAAAATGGTATATCAAAAGAAATCTTCATACTTAGAACTAAATACCATAATTGGAAAACAACTGGTTGACAAGGTGATAGACAACACGGCTGGTTGACAACATGGAGACAATGTATCTAATGAGGGTCTAATTACGACGTATAGGAACCAAATGAGCTTCGAATTTTAAATGTGTCCTTTGGAACCGATTAATAAGCAAATAAACGTGGACTCAACAAACTTGAAATTTAAATACATAAAACATCTGGGTATAATACAACATTTACTGCAAGATATTCAGGGTGAAGAGGAAGTTAAAATTCGGCAGCGACCAGCATTTAATAAAAATTATGATGATCTTTACATAGAGGGAAAGGAAAAAAACGGCAAGAACTAGATACAATTATTTTAAAAGCTCAGAGCATGAGATTATAAATATACCCTACGAAGATAGATAAACTATAGTCTGTCTAGAAAATATCCGGAAAAAAGAAAATGTAATTAAAATTTTTCGGTTTACATTTTTATTACTTGAATTATAAAATAACAACAAATAATTCATCTCATTTACATATACAACCTCCATTTATCTCTAAACGCTTCACTATACGCCCAGATACACCCGAAACTAGGTGACCGTCATAATGTTCGGTGATGGTGCTCCAGGTGTAAAACTGACCGAATCAAATCTGTGTTACTTTGTGGCATTACTCGTTCCACTTCAATGTTTTTAGTCCCTGTAATGTGTTTTCAATGAGACTCAGATCGGGGGAAGTGTTCTTGCATTCAAGCTTAAATAGGTATAGGTATGGCATCATGCATTATACTGCTGAATATGCCATCCCTCTGGAAACATAAACCATTTCCTTCTGGAAAACCTTCTATAATGGCACAATACTTTGCACTGTTAATGGTACCATCAACTATACAGAGTGGTGTGGTACCACGCTGTGATATTACTCCCCAAACCATATTTCACTGGGAAATTTAGGAATTTGGCCTGTAATATGTTTTCTTAAAAAGATTTTTAGGTGAGTTACACCAAGCTGGAAACAACTTTCGTCAGATATAAGAACATTGCTGAAATTATCTTCATAATTC
>MU192424.1:1448-29214 GCA_016904865.1 Pissodes strobi
AGGGAGTTTTCCCCAAATACATAAAAGAGAATAACAATCAACGTATTTTAGGAAAAAATCTATAGGCAGTGATTTTAATTCTTCAACGCTATAATCTTTTATATTTTTAGCACCAGATAAAAAGTCTAGCAAACAACTCGCCATCGTGAAAAGCTAGTCTATACTAAGAAATAAAACACAAAATACGTAGTTATATACATTTATTAAATATCCATTCTGCAAAGTTTATTTACATCCTCAACAATTTTATACGGATTAATATGAATATATTCTAACATATAATAAGATAGGTCGGTAATATTTAAATTACAATACTGTTTGATTATATCCAAACAATTATCTTCAGTTGTACTAGACACTTTTACATATTTTAATACGTTATCATAAAAAGTTCTTAAACCTAATTCCTTAAGTAATCTTAACTTAAAACATACCAATTCATAAATATTTAAAATATCTTTCAAATCATCTAAACAAAGACATAAAGTAACCATAGTTTCTGAACTTTGCATTCTAATCACTACTTCGCCTAATGACGTAAAGGCATCCAAAATAAAAGTCCCAGCACCATGACAGTCATCTTGGAATTTATAATCTTTATCAGCAGCAGCCTCCACAACGATCGAGTTACAGCAAGCAACAAAGAATGACCAGTCAGGATCGGTAATAGATATAGATATTTCTTCTTCCGGAAGATTTACTACTTTACTCGTTATCCTGACACTGGGAAGCAAACCACGTGCAATACTAACTCCTGCAACAATTTTGAAATTCTTGGTGGAATAACAAGTTTCGGCCAAATATTTGGTTTCTTTCTTGATTTCTGCATTAGTTCTAGCCACCATGCGATTAAACTGCCACTCCCAACATGGCGATGAACAAGACGAACATGACTCCCCATCATCCATTAAATTCTCGATATCTGAAGATGGTATGGAACTATAACCCGACATGATTTCTAAGTAGATGTTTGCGCTTAACTAAAAATTGTCTCATAATAGGGGGCTTATATAGCGAAATTTCCCACCACATTTATTATAATGAGCTACATTTGTTTATATTTAATTCCAGAAACAAGAGTTTGGCTAAAGACCAGCCGCTATCTCTTTCCTTAAATTCACACGCTTTGCAGGACAAAATTTGTTTGAAATCGGTAAATACTTCCTCGAGATCTGTATTTTTGGAAATAGATATATAACACGAGTTAAAAGATTTTATATCCAACGTTTTTTGAGAAGCTAATAGATATAGTCCAAATAATTCCATATTTACTTTAAGATTTAAATGATCTGAAAGACCCTTTTCAATCAAACGAATAATTTTTGGTTTAAGTTCCTCTAAATATAACATCACATCTATAGGATGTAACTTGGTAGAAAGCCTATAACTAATCATTCGATTTTTGAATGCAGTTTTAACTATTTCTACGCCTGCTTCTAGCTCAACACAACATTTATCTTTATGTTTATGACTAAGTCTATGCGAATGAGAGAAAACATTTTCCCCGCACTCCTTACAGAATAAAGACATTTTTAAGACTGGGAGGAAAACGCTAGAATATTAATATTTATATATATAATTTATTATACAACATCTTTGGACCCATCAACCCAACTATTATAAGATTTATCGAAGCCAAGCCACTTTACAAACATTTTATTTCCTTTCTTTTTCAAAATCTGTTCTATTAAGAAAACATCGGGCTGCTTAGTTTTTTGTAGTTCTTCTTCATAAAAACAGCCACTTATGGGCTGTCCTCGAAAATCTTCTAATATATAAGTTGTAGGGCTTGTGATTTTTATTTGAGATATTTTAAACAACTCGGTAGTCCAATTTGGAGTATATCCTTTTTGAAAAATATGTTTATATTTACTTATTCGAACAACATCACCTACTTTGAATTTTTGTTTTCCAACAACTTTAATATGTCCAAAAATAGAATCTAATAGCTTTTTCTCATTCGATTTATTAACATCTTTCGGCCGCATCTGAATCGTTCTATGCTTTGAGTTGTTGTAAGTATCTGTAACTTGTTCCAACAAGTTTATCCACTTGTGGTTGCCATTTAATGTGAATAATCTAAACAGTTTCTCCTTTATAGTTCGAATTACACGCTCTGCAATAGATGCTTTTAAAACACTAAATGTACTATAGTGGCGAATTCCATATTTTTTCATAAGATTTTGAAATGGGGCATTATAGTATTCTTTACCATTATCAGAAACAAGTTTTTTTGGTATTCTCTTCGATGTTTTCAAAATATGAGTCATCGCCTTTGAAACATCTTGAGCAGATTTAGATTTTATGGCTCGGGTCCAGAGATATTTCGAAAAACAATCAATTACGACAAGTATATACTTATACCCATTATTTTCACGAGAATACTGATCGAGTTGGGCCAGATCTGTGGCGAAGGTATCATCCAAACCATATTGAATAAACCTTCTTCGAATAAATTTTTTTCGAGCAGGACGATGAAGTTCTTTTACTACTTGCTCTCTAGCATCTGTGACTGTAGACATTCTTGAACTGAATATAAATGTCTACATCAATGTTTTTTATACTAAATTCTACTTTGTATTTAGTGGCTGAACCATAGATCCATCAATCGCATAATATCCTTTAAGTTTATCCAAATCAGTAGTAATGGGTTTTAGCGCATCAGCTATAACAGTAGCTGCTATATCTTTCACCATGGTTTTTTCCAAATGTGTATAATCCAATTTTGCTTTTAAAATTCGAGTATTTTCTATTTTGAGTTTGTCCAAATCAATGAAAATAGGTTTCAATGCATTAGTTACTAAGATATTAAGGAAATCCTTTACTCGAATTTCTAGTTGATCAAAATCATGCTTCAACACCTGGATAATATCTTTCTTGGTGGCTTCAAATGTTTTCTCTATAACCAAAATTCCCTCGCTAATATTCTTTATGCTGATTTCTACTTTGTCTATTCGATCTTTGATTTTTTCTGTGTCGCTTTCAAATTTATCGTCAATATTATTAATCCCTCCACTAAGAGTATGAATAGTCTCGTTTAAGCTTCTAATAATATCACGAAGCTGATTGGCAGTAGTATCAACATAATTTTTAGTTGATGCATCATTTCCATCTGTAGGTGCTTTAATATTACATAACCTACGATTTTCAATATTATAATCACCGTCACTAGTGAAGGATAAAATAGACTGAGAACGAACAACTTGTGTTTGTTTACGAGTAGAAGACAGAGAATGACCAAACTTGTTCATGGCTAAAACTATAATAAGGAATTATACATCTGACATCTTATTTAATACGCTCCAACACATCCAACTCTACAAGTTCTTCTAAAATACTCATGATCTCGTTCAAATGATTACCGTTTCCTGCTTGGTGTGACGCATCGAGCTTTGCAAGGCGATCGACTAACTCATTCACATCGTCATAGTAAACATACTGCTTTGGTTTCTCATTATATTCCATTAAAGCAGCACCGCTAGATTTAGTATTTGATCTAGTTTTAGTCTTTGCAGGAATTTTAGTTCCTGAAGGAGATTTATTACTGAATGAGCCGCTTCTAGTTTTAGCAGCTTCCGATGCTGCAGAAGTCGGTAGTTTAATCAATGGCCTTACAATGTTTTGATATTTTGCTGAATTAGTTCCTTTTATTTGTCCGCTTGGACTATAATTCCTCCTGTGAACGTTTGTTCGATTTAAAATATCTTTAAATTGTAGAACATCTGTTTTTGTATTATATTTAGGATTTTTTAAAAATAATAATTCATATAATCCACGTGTCCCCGGATATTCAACAGCACCAACCTTAATATCACCATTAGGCATGAAATCTACTTTTTGTGAACCCATCGACCAACCATCTGATGTTTGATCGTGTTGTAGACCATATGCATGATCGATCTGATCAGAATCTTTGAAATATTTATCAACAAACTCTCTTGATATTTCTGGATATTGCTCTAAAAATTCTTGATATGCATCGCTTCTCTCAATGATAGATTTTTGAATATCATCTTTCAGCTCATGAATAGGTTTATTAAAAACATCATCTTCATCCTCCTCCTCATCTTTTATATAATCCTTTGATGTACCGGATACTAGTTCGAGTGGTAGATATTTCGGAGTACTGGTTCGAGTTGATTCAAGCTGATAAGGTTTTTGAAATTCATATGTTTCCTTTATCTGGGTTTTTGGTATTTTATTTACTTCACGCCTCTTAAGTTTTTTCTCGGCATTCTCCACAAGCTTATTCAAAGGTTCTTTTATAGGATTCAAAATCTTGTTGAGAGCCTCATCTTCTTCAGAACGCTCCAACTTTAATGATAAATACTTTTTTCTAATAGATCTGGCAGTATCATTAATCATCTTCTTAACATCTTTATCGAATTTGCTTAAGACAGGTGGCATGACTGAACAGCTAGACAGGATAGGTTAACCAGGACAGACAGGTTAGACAGGTCAGACAGGTCAGACAGACAGGTCAGACAGACAGGTCAGATAGGTTAGACAGGTCAGACAACCCTGTTTAAGCTGTATAAGTTGTATATAGACCTATATAGGCTGTTATAGTAGATAACCAAGTATTACACAGATCGGAGATGTGCTCTCAATCAGATCGCGACTTATACTGAGAATCATCATTAGCTTAAGGTATTATATAGGTATCAAACTTGTTTCTATATCTACCTTTACGAATATCATCATCTTTAACTATTACTAGAAATCCATATTTATCCTTCCAAGTCTCCGAACAAATATTTTTAAAAATATTCATCGACATATCGGTGTTTACGTGATCATCATACACATGTTTGAGATTCATATCATCTTGTTTAAATAATACCAACATGTTTGCATTATCTCGAACTAACTGCTTAGGTATTTTCGAATATGTTTGACACAAATAGAATGAATCAATTGCATTATGTCTCCCCATACAAAAGTAATTCCTTATCTTATCCTGCTTCTCACAAGCCACATCATCGAATATGAATACAGACTCAGGTTTGCTATTTTCGGGGTCTATTACAGTATCATTATCACTATACCCATAAAACTCAACACCCTGTACTTGCTTCAAAACTTGTTCGAGGAATTTATACTTATCTTGATATAAGGACTTTGAATATACATATACGTTTTGAAATCTTAGCCCATTTACATCAGTTAAGAGACTTAGCATAACGTTCGTTTTTCCGCAATTACTCGGACCGCAAATGATTGCACGTATCGTATCTGGCAAGAGTTGACTATGTCGTTTTCGATTACTAATTTTCTTTACATCAAAATTGGCTATATTAATATTAAGTTTCTGTTTTTCTTTTCGCATTTTATATAAACAGTGTACACCCTGCCGTGTCTTTAGTAGTAATGAATGTGTTGAGGGGTGAAGGTCTCTTAAATAGGACAATCAACAAACTTCCTTTCGAGTTACATCTCCCAGGATATTCGTATTGTGGTCCAGGTACGAAACTTGAAAAGAGATTAGCGCGAGGTGATCTTCCTATAAATAAGTTGGATAGTTACTGTAAAGACCACGACATTGAATATTCTAGAAGCGAGGATCTGAATAAACGTCATCAAGCAGATAAGGTCTTGGAGAACAGAGCTTGGGGACGAGTTAAAGCCAAAGATTCAACTTTCGGTGAGAAGAGCGCAGCCTGGTTCGTTACTTCTGCAATGAAAGCCAAGCGTAAGATGGGTATGGGATGTAAAAAGCCATTCAAATCATGTGTTTTAAGTAAAGTGAAGAAACATGTAAAACATTATGGAAACGGCTCGCCTAAAGATAATATAAAATTAGCGCTTAAAGCCGCACGAATGTCTATTAAACAAGCTGGAGGACGGAGAAAAGTCAAACTACCAAGAGTTATTCGAGTACCTAAAATCAGAGGAATTCTTCCACTCATACCAATTTTCGCAGCATTGAGTGCTTTGGGTGCCTTGACTGGTGGTGCTGCAGGTGTTGCGAAAGCTGTAAATGATGCCAGATCAGCCACAGATAAACTAAAGGAATCTCAAAGACATAATCAAACAATGGAAGCCATTGCTTTAGGCAAGAAAGGTAATGGTTTATATCTTGCAAAACACAAAACGGGTTATGGTTTGTTTCTCAAGAAGATGTCAAAAAACTCCCAGTAAAGCTACCTAGACGTCCATTGACTAATATAGATATTGAGCGATATGCGAAACTATTGAACTTGGTTAATTTCCGAGGAGTATTTATGCGAGACACTTTACCGAAAATTCCAAAGAAGAACGAATGTGGTGTAATTAATCTTGATTCGGACAAAGGTTTCGGAACACACTGGGTAGCTTACAAGAAGATTAATAATAAAGTAGTATACTTTGATAGTTTTGGAAATTTAAATCCTCCTAAAGAAGTTGTTACTTATTTTAAAAAATGTAAAATATATTTTAATCATGATCAGTATCAAACATATAACACATATAATTGTGGTCATCTTGTATTATCATTCCTTTTCAATAAATCAGTATAAAACACATGTTTGTTTGATATTCATCTAGTCATGTCGCAGACATTCACGCTGAAAGGTCGATCCAGTTGTTTGAGCGTTGATATTAATCCTCCAATCGAGTTAGATAGCAGATATACATATTCTGTGGCGTTGATATCACTCAGTACTTGGAACTCAATCCCAAACATCGAGCCAGGACGAAACAAGTTTTACTATTTCATTAACGGACAGAAACAAGTATTGGAAATTCCAACAGGATCTTACGAAGTTTCAGATATTGAATCTTGGCTACTGTCGGCTTTGGCTAAAGATCAAAAGGGGAAAACTCTCATCTCTTTAAAACCGAATAATAATACATTAAGGTGTGAGCTGAAGTGTATTTATAACGTGGATTTCCAGCCCGAAGATAGCATCGGGAGATTATTAGGATTTTCTAAAAAGCTGTTGAATGCTAATACACGTCACGAATCAGATCTCCCAGTAGAGATAGTACAATTAGTTACCATAAGAATAGAGTGTAATATTATATCTGGTTCTTATTATACCAGCAATCCATCGCATACATTGTACGAGTTTACACCGGCTGTAGATCCTGGGTACAGTATAATTATTGAACCAAGAAACCTGATTTACCTGCCTGTAAACAGATCTAGTATCGATAATATTACTATAAACATATTAGATCAGGAGTCAAGACCTGTTAATTTCAGAGGTGAAGAAATCGTTGTTAGATTAGAACTTAAAAAATATGGGGCTAGTTTTTAACCAAAGAGGAAACTATTTAAATACCAACACTTCTACCATAGCCTCAGTCAGTAGACAACCGGCAGAGCAGTCACTCACCTGGAGAAGTTTAGTGCAGCTACATCCAATCGCAAGCAATTATGGATATCGTATCAGGAAAACTACAAATATTTCACCCAGTCAACGTAGATGAGTCTATCTCTCGAGAAGAATGGCATACATATCATCCATTCACGAAATCATTTAACAACAGCGATGAGATAGAAATAGTTATCAACCAACAAGATATTTTTATGGATATTAGCCAAGCTGAGATTTATATAGAAGCAAAGATTACTGAAGAAAGTACAGTAGGAAAGACCGGTTCCTGCTCTCTCACAAATAATGCAGGTGCTTTCTTATTCGAATCCATAACCCATGAATTAAATGGTAAAGAAATTGAAAAAGTACGTGATCCTGGTGTTACTAGTACGGTTAAAAGCCTTTTATGTCTTAACGAGCATGAGAGTAAGGCGTTGGATATCTCAGGATGGTGTTGGCCTGGCGGGGTGATAAAATCCTTTGTTCAAGCATCTGGAGAATTTAACTTACTCATACCGTTGAGCTTTTTCTTAGGTATATTTTCTGATTATACAAATGCTATTATGGGTAAACAGAAAATTAAACTAGTTCGAGCTAGGAATGATGATAACTGCTATGTCAACACTACTGGTGATAAGAAAGCTTCCATATCAATTTCAAACATCGAACTAAGAGTTAAGCACATATACCCCAACGATTTATTAAAGCTAAAACTGTTTGAAGAAATCGCTAAAGATAAACCAATATTTATGGGATTCAGAGGATGGGAAATCCATGAGCTACCTGCGCTAAGAAATACAAAGAGAGATATTTGGACTGTGAAATCCATGTCTGAGAGAGCTCGATATGTTATTGTATTTTTCCAGAAAAATCGTAAAGACAACCCTAAATCCGATATTACGTATTTTGATAATTTAAATATTACTGATGTTAGATTATATTTAAATTCCGAGGTTTATCCATATGAAGCGCTCAATCTGAATTTTGGAAATAAACAGTTTGCAGAACTGTATAGAATGTATACCGAATTTCAAAAATCTTATTTGGGAAAAACTCTTAGCGAACCATTATTGGATTTTACTGCTTTTGTAAATAGAGCTCTATTTGTTATCGATTGCTCCAAACAAAACGAAGCTCTTAAAAGTAGTACTATCGATGTGAAACTAGAGTTCCAAAGTTCAGAAAATTTCTCTGATGATACTCGAGCATATTGTATCATTATACATGACAGAGTTTTGGAATATTTACCTTTATCTGGTAATGTTCGAAACCTGATTTAATCAGTTTACAACAAGCCTTGATAAGATGAAGTTCTTAGTCCTAGATGCTCAAGGTTATTCTACGCCTGATTTTCAAGTTAAATAACTTGCTATATATGATGGCAAGCAAATAAAAACATGGATTTTTAAACCAAAAATATTATTTCGAGATTTGAGTGAGTCACAAAGGAAAACTACGCAATAATATGTATTTTTAAATATTCACGGTATACATTATAAAACAGGAAACACTGAGTATAATCAACTTAATCAGATTCTTTATCGAGAGCTTCAAGACGTGGATACTATTTATGTTAAAGGATATGTAAAAAAAGATTTTTTAATTAAAGCCTATTCTGAGATGTGTTTAGAAACACCTAACATTGTTAATTTAGAATTTTCAGAGGGCGAAATACCTAAATTAGAACGTAGTGATTCAGCATGTATACATCATAAACTTAAAATTTGTTCTTGTAGTGTTAAGAATGTTGTTGTATTATATGATTATATTGCAAGCCTTTTACCTCAATAAATACTTTTAATCAAACTATGTGTTTTATTTATGTAAAAAATATATAAATACAACCGATCTTAACATTTAGGCTCAGTCTATCTTTAGATTATGTCGAGTACACTACTTACGAGAATTCATAAACATTTAGAAAATCTTGTAAGTGTGAAAAAAGATTTAGTGTTTTACGAAAATAAGAAAAAATTATTTTCCGACTTTAAAAAACTTAGTATGGAATCAAAGTGGAGCAAGGTGTTTCAAACAACTTCGAGATCTGGAAATCAGACAGAATCTAGTGATGCTAGAAGAATGGCACCAATGCCTGTTTTACGAGAGTTAAATATTGATGATATTATAAAAATTATTGCCTCGGACGATCAAGTTATTTTGAAGCATGTTGGTGATGTCTCAATTTCTTTCACACCTGATGAATTCATGGACTTTTTAGCGTTTCTCGAATCAATTAATGATAGTTGGTGTGATACGAATTTCTACATTGGTGAATATATCTATATAAGCTACTGGCATGAAGAGGAAAGCAGAGGCCTAACTATTTGCGATATGCGTACTAGAGACTGCATTTCCTGGAATGAGTGTAACATAGATTTAGTTTTAACCTATAAATATGACTTGTATGGATTTATGGATAAACTAGACTAAGAAATAAAATAACCTATTAAAAAACAAAATGTTTTATTTCTAATGTAAAAAAGTTGTATAAAATGTGTATAAAAATAACGAATAAAATATAAAAAAGCTATAAACATACATATAAAAATTATTATAAGAAATAAACAAATAAATATAATAATATAATAATAAAAAACTTAACTAATAATAAATAACTTAATTAAACCCATTAAAAACATCGTCTTTGCCAACCAAAGGAAATAAAATAAAGAAAGCTGTTAGATCAGTCTTGGCCCTTATGGAATTTCCGATGATTCCTTATACAATGCTATATCACGATGGCCTATTGCAAGCGTGTACTCAGAACCGTCAATAATGAAGCGTTTGTCGTCCGCGTAAGACAAAGCTACTTTATTTTTCAGTTCGACATACATATCGTGATGATGCGATCGGAACGTATTCATCTCGCGATGAATTTCCGTGCCTGCTACGTCAACAGCAGTCTTGTAGTCTGCAAGACTTAGTTCTTTTTTAGTGACGCTGTCAGGCACCCCCTTTGCTTTTTTGGTTACGTTACCCTCCGCATTAACACAATATGCCTTCGCTCCGGTTCCAAAGAACTCCCAGACTATCTTTCCTGCATACTCATCTTTCATTCGCCCAATGATTGATTTGTTTACAGGAAGATCGTATGGGTTATCCTCTGAGTAATTAGATGTATCAAATCTATCCAAATTATCACGCATATCGTCATAGAAATTTTCTGTTTCAACATTTAAAATAAGAGAGTCAGTATCGGTATAGAGTAGAGTGGCTTTATTCCCGTATTTTGGTTTAATATAACTATACAAAAAGTCATACATGATCGTTTTGGATATGTCCAAGATGGCAAATCCCACGTATATGGGCTTATCATATGTGACTTTATGTTTAGTCATTTGAATAGCTACTAAATTTTCACTGTAAATCTCGGCGTTTTTGAAATGTGGTTTTGACATCCATGCTTCGGCCCCTAACTTTCTACCAATATTTTCCCAATGGGTAATAAGTTTAACGTTTACTCTTTTCTCCACGTTTTCCATCGTTTTCCCAAACACAGCATTATTCATTAGTTTGAAAAAGTCTTTTTCAAACTTGTTGGTAGCAGCATTTCGTTTTGCTGTGTTTAGGTCAATGTAAATTTTGAGCCAGGGAGATTGACTGAAAGAGAGAACGCGGTGAATTTTTGTGAGTTTAAGGCCATGATTTAAAGCTTGCTGCAAATTTTGAAAATGAATAACGTATTTCGTCTTCGGCAGGAAATTTGGAATTAATTTGTTGATTTTTAATTTAGAATCTGGTGGCTTGATGGATTCTGGGCAAAAGGGTAACTCGTTGTGTGCATAATGCAGCTCTTCCGGATACTCTAAATCGACTTCAAAAACGTATCCGGTGTTTGAATTTTGATCAATTTTCATATAATCTAAATTTTTAATTTCATCTTCCTCAAGCCATTTAAAATTACCCGTTGGTAAATATTGTGACATGGCTGCACCGTATAAATTGGTTGCGTCCAAATACATGAGGTAGGAGCTTGGTTTGGAAGCATCATAATGAGGCATATACTTATTATTTGCAAAAGATTTCCTAACACTACACTGACTGACTCCCCCGCGAATCCCGTGTTTAAAGAAGTGTACCATGTCTAGATCCGTTAAAAGCTGTAGCTCTACAGAGGTGACCTTGAGAGCGGCGCAAAACGACAGCGATGGGGCTGTATAAAATGGACATGGATCTAGGCCGTATGTTGTGAGACACACTTCTCTAAAATTCTCAAAAACATCTGCTAAAATTAAAACGTCGGATTTTAAGTATAAATCTGAATATTGACCTAAATTCTCGCATTTGAATAAATTCCATACAGTCTGTGCACGCTTGTAATCTTCTTGTGTGATGGCTTCTTTACGAAGTTCGTTATAGAAACCATCGATTGATGGTAGCTTGGTATAATTTAATTTTGAAATTGATGTCACGAAAGAATATGGGAAAACACCCTTCTGTCGAATAAGCTTAAATTCGTCTTCTCGCGGAAAATATTTTCGAACTTCTCGACATTGCGATGGTTTTAAATTTTTGCTTAAATTATCTAAACTTTGTGCCATGAAACGAAAGCTGTCGAGGAAACGTAATTTCAAAAATACCTGCGATTGCTTACCGTTTCCAAATTTGATATTATCCACCAAAATATGTTTGGTAAATGAAATATACTTTTCCTTATTTTGGGGGATAACATCCAATTTCTCGTTTTCGGTAGCTAGTTCTTTCACGAACAGGTGAGAATCGAAACCGGACATGTTGTGGAAAAAGATTGGAATGAAGGAAGGGACTTTGAAATTTAGGTTGCATATAGAGTGAGCCGCGCCCCGAAATTTTCCCGTAAGATGACAATGATCCCTTACTGGTTTGTCGTCCAGCTTAAACGGTTTCTCGCAAATATGACAATCCTTAGCTTCACGAAACTCTCTCTCTTGTTCAATACTCATAGGAAGCATTGGCACAATATTTTTCAAAAACTGGTTATAGATCGATTTGCAATCAGTCTCTAACCACTTTACGAAAACTTTATGCGCATCCTCCCCCCTAAATGTTTTGAATATAGAGTGAGAATCGTCGAAATCGCATTTAATATAGTAGGCAAAAGAATAAGGGATATGCTTATGCGTTCGCACTGTATAGGATATTTCAGGATCCAGCTCATTTTTCTCTATATTGAGGGGTTTAGAAATAGTCTCGAAATCGGCGTAAACAACAAAAGGTACCTTTAATTTCTTTTCAAAATCGGTAAATTTAAGAATATTCTCAGGAATCTCTCCACCATATTTACTGCTCTTTAAACTTGTTGTCGGGACTTTAGCTAAAACGTGACCGCAATCGTATTTTTGATGCTCTGTTAATTTTTCTTGAGTTGAAAAATATACCAAACACCCATCACACAAGTATTTAGCATGATCATATTTGCTTATTTGACTTGATATTAAGCGAGACATGTTTCTTATTAAACAGTAATGGTTATTTCCACTGTCATCACTAATTAATAGTAAATTGACATGTCTCGCTTTACGTGATCTAGTAAAGTATAAAGGACCTACAACCTCAGTGATATTTCTGCCATTTTCAAAATTTTTATCTAAACCATAAACATTGACAGAAATATCATTGAGTTGTTCAAACTTTGACATGGCTTTCAGTTTAATCGGAAATTCCATACCTGTAAAGTCCAGTTCATTGACAAAACTTGTGTAGTGGTTGACACGGCGCGGGGTTTGTGTCCAATCAACTGGATGCAGGGCTGCCAAGACTGACCACATAAAACATTTCTCGTCTTGATTTTGAATGTTGAGAACAGCCTTCTTTGATTCTATTTCTTTAGGCAGCGGGATATACGACGATGCCTTCAATGGATTGACCTTATTAATACACACTTCCAAATGGAGGAGTTGTTGAAGGGCCCAGCCTATAACAAAAGAAAAAATATTGTTTAGAATACAGAACAAATCAATGCTTGAAAATCATTATTTTAAAAATCGGGATAAAAATCGTGTAGGATAAGAATAAAATACATACCACTATCTTTTTCCTGGAACTCTGAAGCTTTTCTGTCCAAGATGGTCTGAAACTGGCTGAACAACTCCTCCAAGTCTGTCCCTTCGCTCACCGACCGGAACTTGGTGTTAAAAGACTTGACCTCCTCCAACTCCTTTGTTTGCAGGAGGAACCGACCGAATAGCACCACACCGACTTTAATATGCCCAAATCTTGTTACTTGAGTTCCTACCAGCTTGATGAAGTTTTCTCTAAGATTACCTAAAAATCTCATCACACTGGTAGGATCTTGGCTTGAAGAAAGACGGTATGTTGCAACTCGGGTTCGGAATGCTGTCTCAACCACTACGACTGCTTCCTCCTGCGTTGCACAGGTGTTGGCGATGTGTTGGAGCTCCTCGAGATGTTCTCTCCATCGAGTGATGGAGATCTCCAAGCCACAGTCATCACATCGCCGTGTAGATGAAGTTGAAGGTACTGAAACAAAAAACATTATTTAGTAAAGCAAATTATTATTATTATTATTATTATTATTATTATTATTATTATCATTATTATTATTATTATTATTATTATTATTATAACCTAAAATAAAACTTACTATTATCTTGGTCAAGTCTAACCCGTTTGGCCATGGGTTGTGATGGAATCTCAGCTGGAGCTTCGGGTTGAGGAATGTTTGATAGACCTCCAGCTGGTGTGTTGGCTTTTCGTTTGGCGACCCTATGCTTATCTACAAGATGGCGCTGGAGGGCCGCCCCCGATTTTAAGATCCCACCGCATTGATTGCAGGTTAAGGTTTTAGGTCTGCAATCCCCATGGCGTTTTAGATTATCCTTCCTGGTGAACGAGCGGGTACAGAATTCGCAGGCGAACATTTTCTGAAAAATCGAAAAAAATATATATAATCCATATCTTAGCTATTTAATAATTTATCTCCTATATTTTATATTATATTTAGTTGAGCTATAAAAGCACAAGTCCTTACTCTAATGCCCACAGAGTTTACTTTATTTATTTTGTTTAACTATTTTTCGTATAACTTATACACAAATAACTCGTCTAAAGTCTATATAGTTTTGAGCCCCATTCGAAAAAATCGTGTAGTTAAACTATCATAGTTTACCGTCTATCAAGTTAGCAAATGTTCTTAACATACATACATCATTCAACTTGAGTTATAAGAGAACAGTTTTTATATCTACAGCAAACAAAACATATTTAAATATCATTTAACCAAATTTAATTTCACTATATTCCTATTATTTCCTGAAGTCATTTAATAGATTCAAAAACTTACCGTATGCAAAAAACTTGGAACCACAAAGCACAAAATAAAACAGTGTCTAAATTGACGCTTGATTTAAGGTATTGGTTTCTTCGTTGAGAGAACTGGAGTGACTGATTTTCGTGTTGAGTAATATATTTATAGACCGAATCGGTATTCGTCACACCGTTTTGTTACGACTTGCTGCCGCGGTCAGGTTGTTCTAATCCGCGCGTTGTGGTTGATATTATTTATGCATAGATATTTACATTATGCCAGCCCGCCAAATCGTTGCATAAACATGAAGTCGTTATCGCTGATATCATTTATTTATAGACTATTGACCCGTCAGCCTGGCTCCTTGCATTATTTAAAATATATTAGTTCAAGTCGGTTATTAGATTTTTGTTTTCGTTCGAAAAAAAGAGTTTTTGATATACGAAACATAGGCCCAAGTGACCTAACCTATAGCTATGACATCACGGCTTAGAATTTTATGGCGCCCCCCGCTAGCACCAGCCTCCGCGAGAACCGCGTTACAGCTCATGCGTGGCCTGTCATTTGTCAGCTGTCATGTCTGTGTTCGTTTAGGTGATCCAACTACTCCTACTACCCTGGTCAACTGTCAGCTGTCAATGGCCAACCTTCAACGCCATCTGTCGGGCTACATCTTAAATATGGTGTCGTCCACGTGAGCGATTTTTGCTACTGCGTATCCCTCCACGCGGCGGAGGCCCGTCAACCGGTATAGTCTCTCTACTGGTTTCCATTTGAAAAAAAATAACCTTTTGCAATTGCATTTTTAATCTTATTTTTTTAATAGGTATCAAAATATACAAAATCTATTAAAGTAGGTCCTTTGCAACGAGAAATCCAACCGAAGATAAATAGTAAAGACTTCCTTATAAGAAATAAATAAAGGTACAAATAAATTAAAACAAGCCTTTATTTAAATACACTAAAAAGAAGAAAATAAAATTTGAAGTAAATGAAACCCATTATTTCGCTACATTAAACATTTTTATATGACGTAAAAGCTCGTCGCGAGATTTTCCTGTTTAAATGTATTTTATAAAATGCATATATTTCTACTAAGAATTACTCAAGATAATCTATTCTTGTGAAAGCTTTTATATCATATAATATAACGAAGTAATGGGTTCCTTCATATCTTATTTCCTTCTTATTAGTGCATTTAAATAAAAGCTTGTTTTGTTCTTTTTTTACTTTTATTCATTTTTTGCTTTTTAGTATTATGGGATCAAAATATATGCAATGTAGTCAAAACTGTAAAAGCTATTTAGCAGTGAAAACCGTATGTTTCTAGCTATCATTGTTCTCGAGATACAAAAAACTACCCTTTTCATCCTCCCAGGAGATGAAAATCCAAAATTTTTTGACAAGTCATCTTCATTTCTCCTGTAAAACAGTATCGCGAGTTTTATCATATATTTTACAGATCAATGGTGATCAAAAATTTTTAAAAACAACAAAATTCGTCATTTTCTATCCGGCATTTTGATTTTTGATCGAAAAAAAATGAAATTGTATTATCACGGAAGCCAAAAATAGCTCTTTATACCAATTTTAAACGAAATCGGACGTACTTGTTGTGCCCTCACCACTAGCTTTGAATGTGTGTATTTTCATTGGAACTACAAACGCGTGCCAAATTTTAAGCCAATGGAATATGTAGCAGTCAGCTAAAATTGACTTGCAATATTTAACCCGAAATTGCCCATTTTAAACGAAATCGGACATACTTGAGGTAGTGCCCACCTACCCTACCCTTGAAAGCGGAGGACATTATAGTTTTGTATTGTCATCGGAACTATATACGCGTACCACATTTCAAGTCACTCGGACATTTAGAAGACGCTTATAAGATTTGATTTGATTACAGACAGACCCACAGGTGAAAGTAAATAAATGCTTGTAAAATTGGTAATCATTTTAGGCCCTGCGCACGTAATATTTTACATAAAAACTTAAATATTTCAAAAACGCTTAGACCTAGGTATAGGACATGATACACAAAATGTGCCTAGAATCTTGCGTAGAATCCAAACAAAAATGTAATAATATATACATATATGTTCCATTTAAAATAAGCAAGTTGACACCTACTTCCGTTATAACCGGAAGTACCACCATATTGAGAACATTTTTACCTGCCCCCCAACGACATTAGTTTACCACCAAGCAACTTCCGGTGTGACAGCCTGTATAAGTGTTGTAAAGATTCATATTAGAACACGTTGTCGTAATATGATTTTACAACAAGAATGTTGTACTAAATGTTATCTAGCTTTCCAGTTAAAGAAGCCATTTCATTTATTAGCAATTTATTGCCAGTTATAAACCAAATACTACAGTAACAGCTTTCATTTCAAATTAAAATTATCATGAATAAAATTGTCTACTGCACTTTCTTGCTTTAAACATCACACGTTTAGAACTATTACAGTACTTCTTTCGAAATTCCATTTTACTTTCTTGTAAAGGATTTACCGGACTTTTAACATACATATTTCTGAGGAGAATACATGAATACAAAATGTTAAGAAACATTTGGAAAGGATGGGGCAATTTTACCATTACCATGTTTGCTGTGGCATTAATATTACTACAGATACGAGGTGTTTGTTTTGTTATTTTTAATATCAAAATGACGAGATAAATTATAGAGAACGTTTTCGAAAAACTGACCACTTCAGTGTGGAGGGATTTTCATAATTTTTTAGTTGTTCGTAAAAGCTTAAGAAATATTTTTCAAATGAGGGGGGTACAGGAGATGTGATCAAAAACCGGACCAAACGGTTTAATACATTGGATCCTAGATTTTGTATAAACTGTTCTTAAGGTCATAAGAAATACTGTTTAAATAGTACGTTTTTGTTGCTAGACAAGGTGCGGCCGAAACAAATAGCCAAAAGTCCTAGTACACGAATTATGTGGTGCCGACAGATGGTTAAAAATTTTAGTGTATTAGGTATGTTTCTTACCATCTCGTGTAAATGAGATGGTAAAAAGTACACCCATGTACGCCACAAAGAAATTTTCAATCGAAGAATGGTACATTTTAAAATTGTACACTATACCTTTATTTGCTTCAAAACTATATGCCACTGGGGATTTAATCTAAGCTTAAGTAACCATAATTTAAAATAATTATTAATCATTGATATATAATCTTCAATTCATTTTCCTTCATTATTCCGTGACAGTTTTGTATCGCTTTTTAAGTAAAACCTCCAAGGATCGCTCCAGATATAAAATAATTACCAGATATGTTCGATATTGACTTCTTGTTTAGGTAACTCATTTACAATACAACATAAGTAACATAGGTAAGAGCCGTAAAAATATATTCCAAAGTATCGCTCAAAAGCCAGGATCTCAATTCGAACATATCCAATAATAATGTAGCAATTTGCACACAATAATTATTCATATAAATTCTAACACGGTATCTGCAGGTTCAAGCTCTAATTCCTCAACTGATCGCCAGGATTCTACAGAGTCCCAGTCGAGTGGAACTTCGGGCGGTCACCCAACTCTAAAAAGACCGTCTATAATCATAGATTCCAGTCATTTACCGATTATTAAAAAAGCCGAATCCAAAAATAGTTTACACATGCAAGCCGAAACTATGTGCTAATGTTTTTTTTTAATTTGTGTTTCCTATAGTTATGAAACAGATACGATATATAAGCTAGCACTGTTGTAAGATGTGCTGGACAATTAGGCAATACGTTTTACTAAATGAAAGAAGCGATATTTTCTTCTACACCCATATGAAAGAAGCGATATTTTCTTCTACACCCATTATACAACAATAACTTAATACCAGAAAATAGAATTTGTGAAAAATGTTTTCCTTTTCAGAAGCGATAACTACAATTACGGTTTTTACGTAGTTATTGTAGTTATATGATGTCTACTTAGAAATTACGACTCATAGAACCGTGATCTAGGGAAAAAATCAACGAGGAATGAATATATCTGCCTTTTATTACCCAATGTCTACCGCCAGAAGCCGTTCCAGCTCAAATAATGGTTTCGCTTTATAATGGGAATGTAATCATTCTTTTCCTGCTGTATGTAGTATTCTCCTTACATTGACCAGTTGGTCTACTTTCTCATTTCCTTTAATCCCTACATGTCCCGTATCCAACATATCCTAATATCAAATTCATGTTCATTTAATTTTATTATAATCTGTTTAGCTAGAAAAGATATATCATCTAAAACTTGAGTACTTTTGTTATTTGAAATTTATTTTATTGTACTAAAAGTGTCACTAAAAATATAATTGTCTTTCGAATATCCTTTTCGCGGCATAAGGATTGCCTTGTGGATTGCCACAGTTTTTGCCGTACAGATAGTAGTAAAGTTTGGTAATTTTGAAGCAATACTGACATCAATATTACTCCAAATGGGATCTGACAATTGTTTTGTATATATTAAGGAGGGATTTTGGATCTGATCCTCACCCTACTCCGGTTAATGATTTAACAGTTTGGTTGCTTCATTACACATCTTCTCAATCTGTTTACTCCAGTTTAATGTATCTGTCAAAATGACACCAAGGTATTTGTATTCTTAATTGTATATTTTAATATTTCTCTTAGATGACTATGTGAATTGAAACATCATGACTACCGATTTGTCGGTTGAATTTCTAAAGCTGAAATTGTCCTTCAATTTAGAGCCGTTTATTCTTTTTATCATATTACTATCATTCTTTCCGTCCAATAGCAAAACAAAATCATCAGCGTATTGCAGCAATTTAACCTGTCCGTTCATTAGGTAATTCCCTAGTATAGATGTTAAATAAAAGGAAGCTCAAGAGTGATTTTTTGGGTCTACGGTGTTGCCTATTTTGTCTAGAAATATACCTCTGTTGTGTAAAATTTGAAAAATTAAGTTTGCTTCATCAATTGAACCAATGAATCCCGGCCCATTTTCGAGAAATAAGTTTGGATTTAATTATGGCAAATCTAAAAAAAAAATGTTAATATTTAAACTATTTTTATTTATTTTTGACTGTTGAATTTTTGAGCTTTTTTTGTAGAGCGGGGCAACTAGGCGAACGAAATATCGACCTGGAAGGTTAGAGATAATTTTGAGTTGTCTGGCTCCAGTTTGCTTAACAGAAATTATGTTTTCTTAACTGAAACTTTCTTAATTCCTATTCTACAACCAATTGACAGCAGTAAATAGAGAGTAACCAGTTAGATTCTATAGCCACTTAAATGACAAACTCGTCAAATATAAAATATGTCTGAAATTGTGTATAGAATTCGACACAAGAGTAACATATTTTAAATATGACAAATAATAAAATACGACCATAGATTGCAGCTTTTTGCGCTGTTAAATTAGAGGAAAACATTTTTTTATTAGCCGATATCCAGTATATTAAAATATGCTTGGAAAATAGGTATGCATAGGCAAATTAACAAGAACTATCTTAAGATTGTATTGTTAACTTGTACGCACCTAATATGTATCTCTATAATTATCTACATATTTTAGTACTGGGCTTTTATTTTGGATCAATTAATATTGATGTTATGAGTAAAATTTCTTGAGAAATGGGGCAGGTTGCTTAAAACATTTTGCTCTCGATTTAAGTTAGTGTACGAAAGACTACTTTTGCAAATGCCAAATCTGATGTGTCAACGACAGCAAATTTACAAAAGTTGGAGTATTTTTTTTCTTCAAATATCAGAAACAACTTTTTTCACTCAATAGTCAAAGTAAAAGTTCCATTTGATGAAAAAGCTCAGTAACAGAAAGTCTTTTGAATGCCGCTGTGAGCAGTAGTAAAAGTACATTTGCTACCGCTGTCTTATTCAATCAAAGAACTATTTTTTTTTTAATTCATTGAGCGATTATGTCATGCCACTTGTGGTGGCATGTTTGTCAGTTTTCTAGCATGCCGACAATGTTTTCGATAAATAAATCAAGTTGACTCTTGATAATTGTTTTTTCTCCGATTGAGAGCAAATATTAATTTTGCAGACACATATCAATCAGCAAAGTATTACTTTTCCTGTCCAGGCAGCAAAGTAAGTACTTTGCTGCCTAGGCAGCAAAGTGATTAGTCTCCATGGAAATAAAACGTTTGACATAAGTTGTCGAACTATAATTATTATGGACATATACATTTCCATAGCAACCAACCTTTCCAACAATTGCGATTTCTATCAAATTTTGTCTTAATTTATCACTACAGGAAAAATAAAAAGATTGTGGAAATTGTAATAATTTGCAAATATACATTATACATATATCATTATAAACAATCGGAGAAAAAATTATATGTTCAACTCGGCAGCAAAGTAGATTGACTGCCTTAGCTGAATTCCTAGCCTCGCTACGCTCGGCTATGAACTATCAGCCGCGGCAGTCAATCTACTACTTTGCTGCCTAGTAAAACAAATAACTATTACTTTTACTACCGCCTGCAGCAAACACTTTGCAGGCGCTGGAAAAAGTTAAATAACTACGTATTTTTAAGTTTAGTTTAATATTTGAACATTTGAAGAAAAAATAGCATGCGAGAACGAGTCTATCAAAATTAAAGATCTTCAAAACAAAAATCTATTCTTAACGATAAACTTTTTAGTAACTATATCTTATATGAAACGCTTTTGTTGTTACAATATTAGAGTTATTACATTCTGCTGCCTCAATAAAAACAATAATTTCAAGTGTTTTCAATTTGGTGGCCATATTTTTTTTGGACTCTAAATTAAACTTCTCATTTACCAGTGGAAAAACTAATTCTCTACATGCGTACGCTTTTATCAAAATAAATTTCTGATAAATCAAGAATTAAAGTTTATCATTTCTCAAGAAATATTACGCATACTCTTCATATGAAAATTGAAAATATCGTTACAGAATTATGGTATATTATATCAAATCAACTGTTTCAAAACTATCGCGAAAATTTAAATAGGTAATTGTATCTAAGATTTTTAATAACTTCTCCTTTTACTGCGTGTATAAGAAATAAAAAAAAACTTACAATAACTAAATGAAATTACCCCAAGAACTGCCTTATCGCACCATCATAGGCAACGCTAATTCGCCTGAATTCAAAATTATATACAGAGTTATTAAGTAATGTAATGCAGGTAATGTATGAGCAGATTAAAAATCGCATGAAATAGACATTAAGTTTTAGAATTTACTCTAGTCTTCTTTATTTATGTTAGTTTAATTTAAATAAGCCGATATTATGTTCATCAACAAATAGCAGGAAACAGAAATAACTGTAAATCAATTATTTATAGAAATTCTGTGGTAATATGTGCTTAAGTGGTTTATATAAAAAATTCCTTATTTTGAATAAGAATATTCTTTAATTTTATTTATATTTAGTTTTTGGATTATTCAATCAATCAAATAAAATAATAATAATAATAATAAATTCAAAACCATTGATTTATTCTCTGTATATAACCCCGTTGGTTGTTGGTGAATCACAGATATTGATGGTTACATTTTAAAAACACAATCTAAGTAACTTTCGATGCACTCTCTGAAAGTCTTGTCTTCCGATATCTTTTTTCATATACTCTTTGACTGTCGCTCTAGTATTGTATCCTAGTAATGTAGATAATTTTTTAAATTATGTAATTTTTTCAGTATTTTTACTTATTATCAAACTTGCGGCCTACACAGATTCACAACGAATCTACAAAAATAATTCTTGATTTATTGATTCGAATATTTCCACAAGTTTACAGGTTGTTTGACAAATACAGAATCTTAAAAAAAAACTTCAGTTCCATTTGGAACAGTAATATGCCCTAATTTCAAATAAACATATTTTTATCGACGTATTTATCAAACATCCGATCAATTGTCCTTAAAGAAAGTTCTGTCAAAGTTTCACATCTTCTTTTATGACAATAACAAACATTCAATGCGGAAGTGCAAGCAATGTGTTTCGATTTAGTTTTGCCAGTTATACAGGCATCAATTTGTTTAGAAAAAATACGTTTAGCGAATTATTTAGTATGTGATATTTTAAATATTGTAGCACATTTTAGGTTTTATTTTTGCAGTTGTAACTTTTTATTTAAAAAATTGCCGAAAACCAAAAAAAAAAATTGTAAACCTCTATAAGTTTTACATCTGACAATAGTATTCTGATTGTCACACCCTGTATAAAGCTTTATTATTTTAACGGCTTCTGTCATGCAGGGTTTGACAAAGAATAATTTCGTAGGGATATAAATATATACAGAGTAATTTTAAAACATAAAACAAAAATTATGGATGTGACACACTAAGTAGCAAAGAAGATTCTTCTTATTTGAAAGCGATCATAACCATTAACGAAATTCAATACTAGGGCCACGTGAAGAAAATTCGATCAAGATAATTTTAGACAAGGAGGCATCGTGAACTCTCACAGCATAATGTTACTACTTGTTTTCTAATATTTACAATTCTCTTTTTCTTTTCTAATCTTTGATTTGTTTGGATTTGTTAACTTGAAATGCAAACAACCTCCTGCTCTTCTGAACTCTCGTTTCCTCGCCAAAGTTCCTCGGATTACGATTAAGACTTCAGGCAAAAAAACATAAGTGGTTCCGTCAATATCGTTACAAAACTTCTACAATTTTAATCAAAATGTGACTCAACATCTTAGTTAATCTGAGTGTAGCTTTTTAGGGCCTTAGATCTATAGTTATAAATATTAATCTTACACAATAACAATAAATACGCAATTCTTCAAATAACTTTCGCCGAAGAAATGCCAACATATAATATTTAACATACTAAGTTGGAACTGTATCAACATCAAAAATAAAATCGGTGAATTTCTGCAATTTGTGAGCAAAAATGACATACATTATAATGGTCATAAGATATAGCTTGCAAGATAATAAAATCAAGGGGTTATATCGCTGATAAGCTGAATTGCAGACGAGCAGGCTTGACCTGTCTGATCCGCAGGTCCATCCCATATATAAGGATTGAAAACCTTGACAGACTAAAACTATTGAAAAATCTGGAAACTGAGATTCAAAACCTGGCGAATATCCTGGGAATATCCAGACGGGCACTAACTTCTAGAGTGAAAATGAAATTTAGATCTAGAATAGATTCAGCTACGGGACATCTTAGAGCTTATAACACTAAAAACATGAGATCAGAAGAATTATCGTCCTACTCCTCGTAGGACGACAATTGACAAATCATAAGTCCAAAGGTGAATTGATAATATCAAAAGCGAAAATTTCAGTCCCGGCCTTGACCAACAAGAATGAACAAGTAAAGTTGAATGACATAAGGTGTACATAGTGAAATTCACTAAACTTTCGTCTCCCAAGCGGAAATCAAAACCCAAAAATTTATAAACCGACCAAACCGAGCCCCCAACCTAATCTAACGCTAAAACAGGTACAATCACCTGCCAAGAAAAACCATAATACAATTTACTCATATTAATAATGCAATCATTAACTTTCAGCATCGATGTATACTCATGTCATTCTAAAATCATAAAGGATAAAACGTCATCGGTTAGCCGGTATCCCAACTCAATCTGGATCGCGTCCCATGCATAGCCCTAGAATGCTTGCGGCAAGACTTGCACAAGTCATCTTTGACGACTTGAATGCAGCATAAAACACAACTATGCCTTAAGAAGGCTAGAGAGTCATCGGATACCTATCAAATACGACTCTCAGTGTAAAGCTACGCGGAAGTTTGGGTTTCACGTAATCCCTCAGGATACAGTTTTTTGTCAAAACTATTCAATTATCTTGCAGATTTCCCAAACACCTAAATTTATCAGAATGCTGACGACATTGTCATTGTGACCAGGTCGTAATAAAGCTTCCAGACAATCCAGAAATCTTTTAACCCACCACTATACAAAAAAACATCCATAAAATATCTCATCATCTTCGCCATTTGATAGAACTATGTATTTTGGTTTCTATAAGTCCAGAATTGTTTTTTAATAAAACCCAGATCCTTTCTTAGTCCCCCGAATAAATTAATTCTGCCGTGGTATGGGCCCCGCCGTATGGGGAGCAGTGAAAAGGTACCAAAAGGAAAGGGAGCAAATCTGGAAAAACTGCTTCATATGAGGAGTTTTAGATCGCCATCCGATTGCAAATACTGAGGTAATCGAGGCATAATGTCCGCCCAATCGTTTTTGCTTCTTGCTCTAAAGATTATCCAATACAAAATGCACAAACAGGGTATCCAAATTCCCAAGTTCACCACGCTAAGGCAAACTCCATCCACCCAATAGAGGGGAACAAATAGGTATCATAGAAACCACTTTATGAGTTTCCCTCACATTTAGTTTGACATCATAGACCAAAAACATATTATAGAGATTTTATTCAGGGGCCATCAAATAGGACATCCATTTGAGGATCGATGTTCTTTTTGAAATATAAATTGTTTTTTTTTTCTGTTTATTTCGCGTATTTATACTAATAACGCTTCTAAACAAATTTTGTTATACAGGGCGCACTTAGCTGTAGCTACGCTACTGAGTTTTTTTACTATATTTTCTCAATGATCTTCTTTATAACTAATTTCTTAATTCATAAACAAATAATACGGTAAAAGGAGCTTGCTCCAGAGAATGGCAACGACTAACGATAAGGACGGCACGACATTGTCGTAATTTTTTTCTAGTATTTGCCTACTTCAATCATCTCGACAGGTGTTGCTGTCAAATCTATCCCCAAATTCTATCATTGTTATGGACAATGCATCTTATCATTGACGTCTACACAACAAAGTTCCAACAGCAGCACAAAGAAGGGATATTAAATTTGTGGAAAGTAAAAACAAGGAAATTCTTCAAAAGGCTGCAAAAAAAGTGTTATTGGAAGCTATAAAAAATAGCTTCAAAAAGAAATATTTAATCCGCAAAGTATGCGAAATACTGATCATGCTGTTTTATATAACTCCCTCCTATTACTGCGTATTTAATCCGATCAAGATGATTTGGGTTGTAGTCAAGAACAAACGGAGGACATATAATTAATCTCCAAGTGACGGTGCTTTCGTACTAGGAAATATAAGGATAGTTGTTGATCAAGTAAGCGGCAGTGGTATGTACACTCCTGGACAAAATTAACGCAACAGTATGAAATTATCCAAAAAATTAATTTATCTTTTTCTTATGCCACTTTTGAAGCTTATCGAAAATTTGAATAGTAGGCTATGAATGTTTTGTGTCGTTGTTAATGACAGCAATCAAAACAGTTCGTTTAGATTTACCTTTTTAAAAAATTTTGTAGAAGATAAACAATTTTGGTACAATTCTTGCTATAGATTTTCTTTAAAATTAAGCTTATAATTTTTTACTCTTTTGAAAGTAATACGTTTTTATGGTATAGTGTTTTACTTGTGACTCTCAAAAACTGGAAAAATGAATCGAGCAAGGAATTTAACTGAACACGAGGTAGTGCGAGCATCAGTTTTATTGGACGAGGGATATTGTCAGAGTTATGTTGCCATTTGGTTAGGCAAACATCGTTCCACAATAAGTCGTTTGACCGAAGTAGAAACTTATTCTAGAAGGCCAGGGCAAGGGCGAAAACGATGCACTAATGACCGAGATGAACGTTTTGTTAGACAATATGCTTTAAGAAACAGGACTGCCACTAGTTCTATCATGCGAAACGACCTCGAAGCTACTCGCAATGTCGCAAATTTCTTCCAGAACAGTTAGAAGACGATTAAATGAAGCTGGATTGCACATTAGGAGACCAGCCACTGCGCCCTTGCTTACTAGAGAGAACAGAGCTCCCAGGTTACATTTTGCTAAAAATCTTCAAAACTGGTCTCTGGATGATTGGAAACAAGTTTTCTTTACAGATGAAACTAGGGTTAGCCTAAAACATCCAGATGGTCGTGAGCAAGTATGGCGAAGACCAGGAGAGCGGTTTGCTACTTGCAATATTTCTGAAAGGATTCCATTTGGCGGTGGCTCTGTTATGTTCTGGGGTGGCATCTGCTTTGACGCTCGCACAGAATTAGTGCCTGTTCGTACGAGATCTATGAATGCTAATTACTATCTTGAGAATATTGTGGTAGAACATGTGATGCCTTTCGGCCATTTTGTGGTGCCCAATTTCTTGTTTATGCAAGACAACGCTCGACCTCACGTTGCTAGGGAGGTAGTCGATTACCTTAATCAAGTTGGTATACCAATTATGCAATGGCCACCAAGAAGGCCGGATCTGAATCCAATCGAACATGTATGAGATTACCTCAAAAAAAATGTAAAACGTCATATACCTGCACCTAGAAACTTGAGGGAACTAGAAAATGCAGTTATCACAGAATGAGAACATATTCCTCAAGATTTTATCCAAAATTTAATTAGGAGCATGCCACACGCTACTAGTGTTCATCATTTCATAACTTCAACGATTTTGCTATTAGATCTCAAGAATAATTTTAATTCAAATCTTATACAAACATATTGTAGCTAATTATTCTCTGTTAAAGTATCCAAAAATGTCTTTTCTAACTTTTAATGTAAACAATGCCCATAAAAACTTATTAAAATTAATTATTTATAGCGATTTGTATGATTTAATATGTTGTTGCGTCAATTTTGTCCAGGAGAGTGTAGACGAAATGTGTCCAGCATTTCATAGACGATAGATAGAGGGTGAATATCGTATTTTACCGGCCATAACCCCAAATTCGAATAGTGAATTTTGACTTTTTGTTAAATTCACAGGGAATAAAATAAATTGATAAACCGGTAAGTGTTTTCTTGCTCTTGGCCGCTATAAACCGAGTCCCAGTTTTTATACTATTCCGATTGACATTATGTGCACTAAGAAAATAAGGGGTAACGGTAAAACTGAAATATTCAGCCTGCACCCTAGATGGCCAATTTACAACTATCAAAACTGTTACACTGCTACACTTCCCACATTTTCGTGAGGTCAAAGTATTTGTGCAGTTAGGATACGTTAACACAATTACAGTCAGATGTTGTATAGATGTTATATTTTTAATTTATTTTCAAATGTGCATGGGCGTCATAAAAAACACTGACTTTAGGTTCTTACCTATGGTAACAGCGGAAAATAAAGAATACATTTCGTCGATATATCCAGTATTTTAATATCATTAATTATTTCATGTCAAAAATACAAAGGTGTGTCGACTTCAAATACCACAATTTTGTGTC
>JAEQML010059033.1:0-29211 GCA_016904865.1 Pissodes strobi
AGAGTGGAAGAATGTGTGAACTACTAAAACATTTAAACTACTAATTAATTATGTTGCAATGATCAGCAGATTTTATTATATAAATAGCCAAGCGGACTATCGGTTCAACATACTTTTGTCTCTCGCCCATTCCGCTTTAATTATTGCTGCAATCCACACGGACGTAGCGCTGATTGTTCTACCGATACCCGAATCCTCAAACCCAACTCAAGGGGTGCAGCTCACAATGTTACATGTCATTTTAGTATGAAAACATGTAACAGATAGAGGTCAAATAAAGTCAGTTTATTTCACCTTTAATCCTGCATCTATTAAGCTAGTCCGTCAAGCTAAATATAGTACTGCTTAGTCGTTTAGATACCTGCAAGTTCCTCGGTCTTGATGAGAATCCTTAAGAGCGGCTCATTTAAAAGGGTTTTACGCTCATCAGGAGCGTAGATTTTGGGCAATACGCGTCTAAAGTGCTTAAGTGGAATCTACGATAGATATAATGGAGTTTTAGAGGGACTTGCAAGTGGTCAGATGAGAGCCAGAACGTATAAGACTACTGGCGTTTTTTTTGAACGTAGAGGTCTTGGCAGGGTGGTGGGATGTGTGAACTACTAAAAACATTTAAACTACTAATTAATTGTGTTGCAATGGTCAGCAGATTTTATATAAATAGCCAAGCGGACCATCAGTCCGATAGGTTTTTGTCTCTCTACTCCGCTCTAATCATGACTGCAGTTCACAGGGACGTAGTTCTCATTGTTCTACCTATATTCTAATCCTCCAACCCAACTTAAGAGGTGCAGCTCGCAGGAACGTAATTCTTATGGGATACCCGTCGAAAGTACTAAAGTCGAATCTACGATAGATATATCAAATTTTTAAGTCAAATGATTTTTAAAATTAAATAGTTACAGGTGCTGAGTAAAATTAGGATAAACTAAGAACACTTAACAAATAATTGGCTAATGAAATAACCAAACTAACCATGAATTAAAACACAACACTGCTCTTAAAAAAATTTGTTATAATACAGGAACCAAGAACCATACCTGAACCGAAAAGACATACGTGTTTTAGTAATCGGGTATAGTGCAAAATCATTAAGTCTTTGACAAATAGACATTGTGATTGTTTCACCGAAGTGCCTTCGTTATTATCTCTTCTCACCTGACGTAGATCAATCTGAGCTACATAACCTGCACGCCATCCAAGGCGTGACCTCACGGATTACTGGTCGTGACAATATAAATCTGTGTAAAGCTGTATACAGACCTGTCTAAAGCTATATAATTTTCAAGTCGGCGAGGGGGTATTAAATAATAAATATGCTATAATATATATAAAGGGGATTATACTTTGATAACAAGGTAAAGTACCTAGTAACTAATATGCAAAATTATTAGACGGTTTCAAAAATAAAAGAAATATATACACTCTAAGCTTTCAAGGCTCGTATAGCTATTCAAATATGCTAATGGTAGATATTGATATAAGTTACATAATGATATAAAAACTTTAAGCTAAGTAAACCCAGCAAGTCGTGATCACGAATCGTTAAGTTCGGCAATAACAGATATTTACCTGAGTCAGTATAACATATACCAACTACACAGGCTTTACGTGTAATCAAAAACTAATTGCTATATAGAAATCACTACTTATGGCTACGATACTAGCTTAAAAGCAAAGTTCTGCAAATATAAAAGCTCTAGTACGCAAATGTATCTTTCAAATATAAGAGCAATCAAATCTATAAAGCCTAGTTACACTTGCGACTCAAATTATTTAATAAGAATGCAATTATTAATTTACCAAGGATAGAAAGTTCATTATTACATTAGAATGTTCACGTACAATTGAATGAAAATAAGATAGGTTCGGTTTATCTGTCTCTTGGCTCTCAAATCAGCACGGATGCTATCACATACCCAGGTCTCAACAACTATCCAGCTACACCACAATCCACTGAATACTTCTCACAAGTGGTTGGTTATGTAATGTAAGGCGCGAGAATGATGAGCACCACAAGCACATACGCTAGTAAACAGCTAGTAAACCAAAGCAAAAAAAAAACAATTCAAGATGTTAGGTTTCTACAGAGGGTTTTATAGGTGTGTGGAACCTATATTCCATGTGACTATCCCAAGTCCCGCAGATAAAAATCCTTCAATGAAGAAATTAGGTTCCTTGTAACTCTTTCAGCAAACATACAAGTAAGTAACTAAAGATGAGGTATACAAGGGCCTATTTATGTGGTCTTGCTAAAATCCCTTAAAGATGGTCTGAAAATTTCCACTTTCCATCAAATGATCGTAGAAAAGTGACATGGCCGTGGCCCATCCACCTCGACCAAGTGTTCCTTCAAAAAAAAACTTCAAAAGCGTACTAAACTTGCTAATACTAAAGTAGCGTGAAATTTTGCACGTAGTTTGAGACCAAATATGAAAAGAAGCAATAGATGATCCTAGCTCAACGGACTAACGTCTATACGAACCATAATCAAGTATAATTAAATACATAAATAAATTGTAACAATGATTCTAGTACAATTAGCTCGGTGAATTAGCTCAATCAACGTTATTTTGGATAACCGCAACACTACGAATTACCGTCTCGTGTTGAGAATGTTGAAGCAGGAATCAGGCTATATATTTATTACGTTTAACGGTACAACTGAAAGATCGTACGGTGATGTCGAAATTCGAAAACATATCAAATGTGCTTAACATGAACTAAATTTCAGTTAATTTCAAATACACGAAATTTAAAATGTGACAATGATACCAATTCAATCGTAACGGTCGCGATCGACGTGATCTAATTTTAGTTAGGAATAACCATCTGACGACCTGACACCTGACACGACACTTGACCCTTCAAGAAGAAAAGAGATGAGATGAGGAAGTACAGGACATTGTCAAGTTTCAAATAGGCACCTACCCCTAATATTATAAAACAAAGGATTGTAGTACTTTCCTATCCTTTATTTTGATTGTTGGGTCGTAAATTTTATAATGCATCATAAAACAATGGAATCATTTGTTTTTCAATCATTTCTGGCTTGTTTTTGATGTTTTTAAAACATAAAAATTTAAATAAAAAGTCCAAGCTCCAAAAACAAAGGCAACATGCAAGCTACTGCTAAAAATGATACACATACAAGCACAAATTTGTGCGCCTCATACGATTACTGAAATTAATAATAATATTTTAAACTTAGATTGTATTTTTATACTTTTATTATTGGAAACTAGTCAAAGAACTTTTTATATTTATTATATTTATATAAAACATTACCTGAAAATGTCAGAATATATGCACTGCATGTGTGCCTTAAGTCATTACGTGAATATTTAAGCTTAACTTGTACTTATACGATGATTAAGGTCAATTAATTCAATTAGAATGGCTGTAACATTCATAACACATCATGTAAGTAGCGATATTTTTAAAAGTTTAGAACTATAAGCTATTATATTTATTTAAAATATTAAATAGAGCTCTAATCAAAGTTTCTAAGTTTGATATCGGGCGCGACAGAATTTTTTAAAGAAAGTGGAAATCATATCCTATTGAGTTATACATATTTTAACTAAATTAATTAAGAATTAGAAATTCAGCAGGCTATTGAAGGAAATGGAAATTAAATCGAAAAAGTAAACCATTGCATTATGTTTGGCATTTTTGGCAATTTCATAATGGTAGGTTGCTTGATCAGCGAGAGAGGCGATGGGGTTCAATAGAATGGTCGCAGGATCTCAGGATCTAGGGTCCTTGCATTTTTAAGAGTTGTATGAATAATATTTGTTATAAAATACATTCTGTAACTATTAAGTATCTTTAGAAGCTATTACTGTTTAAAAATACCAAATCACACTTGCAGAATGTTATCAATTATATGACTATTATTAGACTTGTAATTTAATCATTAAATTTTCCTATGTTTGATATCGAGCGCGACGAAATTTTTTCGGAGTTGGTTGAATAATGTTTGTTATAAAACACAATCTGTAACAATTAAGTATCTTTAGAAGATATTACTGTTTAAAAAATAACAAATCACATTTGCAGAATGTTATCAATTAAATAACTATTATTAGACTTGAAATTTAATCATTAAATTTTCCTGATTTTTTCTTTCCACTATCATTTCTAAATGCAAAATAGCACCGAGTAAGGGAGAGTGATAATGTTACCAGTAAATAAGAAAATTATATCGTAAAAATATGAGTCATAGAAATGTGTTTAAATAATAATAATTTTTATTATTCACCTTATATCTTATCATAAGAATTAACTTCCTTTCCAATTGTTTGAACCGAAAAGCTAGAGGAATACACATAACTATTATATAGGCATCGACGAAGTGCCTCGTGAGCGTCAGCATCCAGTTCATCATCTAAAAAATCAATAAGGTTTGTGGAAACTATAAGACCTCCATGTTCCCGATATTCGAGTGTGCTGGTTATGGGGGCAATAGAAATTACATATACTTTTTAAAAATAAACAGTTTAAACATTATAAAAGATAGTAAACAAAATAAAAAAGATAAATTATATTTACTTACTTGAAACAAACATCCCAACAATATATTATAGGGAAGCAAGTAAAATATATATTCGAATGTTGACTGGAAATATGAGTCAAGTCTTTCCCAGAAGCTATTACCACTTGTAACACTTTTGTGCGATAGCATAAAAAATATGTGCTCCCCTAAAATAAAATAATATAAAATTAGTCAGTCTCTGATTTTTAATTATAGGTGGTAGATGTGGTCCACCCGCATCGCCCGGTGAACTACCACCACATTGGTTTAGGTGGCATCAAATGAACTCTGGTTCATGTTTCGTCACCATGCCTTGGTGATCCGGTTCTCAGGGTGGAAAAGAAAATATATTGCATGATAACGCCTACCAGATCAAAATACTCCGGAGGTAAAATAGCCTTTCACTCGGATCTCCGGGTGGACGCTGGCCCGTGGGGATCATCAGGCCAGAAGGTCTCCAAAATTAAAAAAATAGACTGCAATTGGGCTTCTGTGACATAGGATGCATCAACACAAATATTAGCTCGGTCTATCAGCACCTAACATCAAATAAGCCTGACTTCTATCTGTCAAATAGGGCTAGAGGAGCTTAATACTATTACGATCAAATTTATAGTATTCAAGCTTCTGAAGAAGTATATCATGCTCTACACAATCAAAAGCACTTGACAAATCATGAAATGTGGCATGTAGGTGTAGGCCACTCTCAAAGCCCTCAAGAATCTTCTCACATACATCCCTGACTACCGAGCCAGTGGAGCGTGGCTGCCTAAACCCATGTTGTTTCATGTAAAACAGTGCATTTTGTTCAAAAACAAAACAAAACAAAAGGAAGATCAACATTAATAGTAGTATATAGTCCCAACTGTCTGCACCAGATTGTAAAGATTCAACAAGCCTCACTCCATAATAGAACGATAGCAGATACATACTGCATACCCCCCCTTCCCGGAAGCCTATTTCCGTTTCCTATTTGGCTAGAGCAACGGAGTGCGCTAATCATATAGGAAACGGATATCCCCGTTCCCTAAGGGGTTAACGCACTGATTTAGGCACCTGGAATATGCTGTTATATAATATTTCACTAACTAAATAACTAACCAGGTGCTAACCCAAACTAACCCAAGACATACCCAAAATCAAGAAAAAAACTGTTTAGAAACTTAACCTAAAAAAAATTTAAATAAGCAACGGGGTTTGAACCCGGGCCGCCAATAGCCGCCGAATTGAGACCTAACCATCTAGACCTCTCGACCACGAGAGCTCTTGCCGCAAATTGATTGCATCGCAAACACATGGCGCGATTAGGTGCGTTAACCACTTAGGAAACGGAAAGCAGGTTTCGGCTCCGTTTCCTATATGATTAGCGCACTCCGTTGCTCTAGCAAAATAGGAAACGTAAAAATGCCCCCCGGAAGACCCCTCATTGAATTGAAAGGTAATCACTGATGATGGCTTTATAATTGATGCTGGGAACATTTGTAAATATATCGTCCAGACAATTCGTACCCCTTGTAATTAATTGCTGGATATAGTCCAAACCCAGAAAAGAGCACTCCGAGATTGACCATGGTCTAAGTTAAAGTTGACATTAAAGTCACCAGTAATGATGCATTTTTGTTAATGACCAAGTTACTCAAAAAACCATCCAATCCATTCAGAAAACCGTCAAAGTCACCCAATGAAGATCTATAGATGGTATATATCAAAGACTCATCACACCTGATCCCAGCAACCTCAAAATCGAGCTCACAAACAACTCCCTGGGGCAAAATATTGACAGGCACGCATTGTGTTGTGTCCCGTACATGCACACCCCTCCATGAGCCCTGTCTGTCCTGCAAAAAAATGGAAACAAGATGTATATGTGCTACACTTATCTCCGCATCATATGGCCAGTGTTCATTAAGAAAGAGAATGTTAATATTATGATTAGATTCGAGAAATGTCTCCAACCGTGGATTTTAGAACGCAAAGATTGAATATGAAGGGGTAAAATAACATTATTAAAGTTGTTAGCACCTGTTACTTCTTGTTGTCGAAAAATTGGCGCCGCCTGTTAAAAAATATTCTTGCAACCACACCTGTAAGCCAGACCTGAGACTTCAGGACACGGGACTCAATGTCAGAGTTTACTGCAACTGTGAAATACTTGACTTGGTCATTTGATGTAGTCAACTCCGCACACTTGCACAACTGTCTTTAGATAACCCAGAGAGGAGGATCCAGGATCGATTGATGATTTCTTGGTTGGTTCTGCTAGTTTGCGAAAGGTTTAGTGTAGGTAGTTTGGGAGATACGATCTTCAACGGCAAAGCGTCTTTTTGATTTTTAACAGTACCCTCCTCTCCATTTGGCTCCTTAGGAGCAGGTTTAGGAGGCATGTTGGAGAGCATGGTAACCATTTCAACGTTAGTGCCTTTAAGTATCTCAATTTGTTGGGTAATTACTTGCGTTTGTAGAGAAAGTTCATGTCTAATGAAATCTTTCAGAGATTGTGCAAGGGAATTAAATTATGTACTGCTAGAAACCAAGTTCTCAGACTTATTGTTGGAGGCTGGGGAATGGTTACCATCAGTATTGAAACCATCAGTATCTTCACAAGTTTATTATCTTCAGTATCATCATCAAGGCTACTGTGAGAATGATTTGTGTTGGTACTAAGATCATCAGTATTGGATGCAGCCTTGGAAACTCTAATAGAAGATAGCTTAGGTTGTTCGTTTAGTGCTGGAGCAACATTTCCCGGTTCCACCTGTAGTGATTTCTCTGATATTCCGGCCAGGTTTTACAAGATTTTTACTTGTTGCTTAAGTGTGGCAAGTTCATCACCGAAACCACTTCTGAGAGATGTTTTATTGGCGAGATCGCATTTAATCACCTTAATAGAACTCCGAAGTTCCACCATCTCCCGTTTCAGGTTTGGCAGATCTTTGATAACTGACACACAGTCAGTGCCAAAGAAAAACATTCCTCTGGATCGGCTGGGAACACAGCGTACTTCCTGTGCTAATAGACCGGCGCACTTCTTACAGACTACTTTTCTGCAAGTGTCACAGGGATAGCCAAACAGATCTGATCTCTCATTTCTAGGCTTTAATTCACATGTCCGAAGGCACTTGTAGTACTTTAGAATGTCTGAACTAATTTTTCCAGACGCAATTAAAAATATCGATAACTTGGCCCAGCTCTAAACTTCACCGACGTCAACTGGCAACACTGACACGTCAATAGGATTTCAGATTCAGATTTCAGATTTCAGAAGTTTTATATCAAGTCAACTGTCAAGGCCGATAATCAAAACAAAAACGGATTTCTTGCAGAAATACACTAAAACCTGCAGATTCTTTAATAATAGCCGATGAGAAGGAGGCACAGAGCAACGAGAATTAAAAGGTCACAACACACAAAACAAACCCAGAGACATAAATGCACAATTAATAGGGAGCACAACATAAACAACACATCGAAGAAAAACAACTTAAGAATTGACTTCAGCAACATCAGAGGTCTTAATGCCAACATTAATTCTGTCCATCACCATCTTCAGACAGAAAAACCTAGTATTTTGGGATTAGCGGAAACCCAAGTCAGCTCGTCTACGGACACTGTCCATATGCTTTGTCCCAATTACGAACTTCACACGCAAGTTCCGATTTAAACGAGGTGTTAGCGCCTACGTCCGCAGTAACCTCTCAGAGAGTTTGGTATCGGCAAATTTTTATGTTCTTTGGCTCAAGCTAAATTTATCTGCATCCTTTATCTTTCTCCAAATGAACCCAATTATAAACAACTCTACTCCTATCTCTCACTAACCTTCGACAAACTTCAAATTACCCACCCAGATGCTGAAATAACATTCGTGGAGGACTTTAATGTTCACAACATCCCTTGACTAAAGTTTTCTTCCCGAATGGATGGTATGGGCAGAGAAGCTGAGGCTTTTGCAATCATCTGCGGACTGGGTCAATTTGTGGACGAGCCAACACAGATACCGGACGTTGGAAACCATCAGGCTTACTTACTGGATTTGTTCCTAACAACATCCCCAAAGTCTTATAAAACAAACATTACATCACCACTAAATAACTCTGATCACAGGCTTATATCAGCTTTGTCCACCTGTCCAACTCCACCGTCCTTTAAAGCGTTTCCTCGTAGTGTGGCATTATAAAAATGCAAACTGGAATGAACTTCGTGACTTTTTCTTGTCATTCCCTTGGAGGGACATTTGTTTTAAATCCAGCGATCCATCTGCAATTGTTGAATCCATACATAAGTCATTCTCATTGGGATGGAGACTTCAATCCCTTTCTCTAATAAACGATCCTATCCTGGAAAATCATGGTTCAACAAAAGGTGTACTCAGGCGGTTTCCAAGAAGAACCGAACCCTTCGGTTGTTTCGCGCCGAGTTTTTCTGGATGCACGAAATAGCTGCAAACTAATTATTGATAAAACCAAAGCTGATTTTGATCAGAGAGTCCGCGAGAAGCTTTTGAACTGTCCGATGGGCTCAAAATCATTTTGGGGATTTACAAAGGCCATCGGGAAAAACTTTTCATCTTCAAGTTTTCCACCACTATTGCGCGACGACAATTTCGTTGCAGTGACTGCAAAGAAAAAGGCAGACTTGTTTGCCTCAATGTTTGCACGAAAATCCACCCTTGATGCACAAGGAAAGACTCCACCAATGTTGTATAGGATCACCACAACAATGCCAGAAATCGTTTTCAAGCAAAAAGAGATAAGAGGGTTACTTCGTCTTGTTGACTGCTCAAAGGCCGCTGGACTGGATGGAATTCGTGTCTTTAGCCGGTAAACACTGAACAGTGTTGCCGGTTGAGACTAGACAATGTGCGTGCCAAGCAATATGTAAAGTTTGCGAAGATAATTTTCTTGTTAATAATAAAGGTATAAAGTGTGTTTTCTGTGCTGGTTTATCATAATATGTGTGTAAAACTAAAGGCTACTGCATCAAAATGCATCGCAGATAACAATAATATATTATGGTTTTGCGATACCTGTATCATTATCGGAAAAAATAACCTAAAAATTCTGCCCAAAATAAACGACTTGGACCGTATAACTTAAGACCTGATAAAGAAGATAGAGTCTTTTGAAAGCAGAACAGATGAGTGCCCCCCAAACTGCAACTAAATCGATTAAAGCTAAGAGTTATGCAAATGCTTTAAAAAATCATAAGGAGGTGTCATTATTGTAAAACCAAATGGAGAAAATGGGAATAAAGAGGATAGTACACAAATCAAAGAGGATATTAAGAAAAAAATAAATCCAGGAGAAATTGGCGTAGATATAACCAGCTTGAGAAATACTAAAAATGGAGCGGTATTAATAAAAGTTCGTGATGTAAGGGAAGCTCAAAGATTACAGGAAGAAATAGAAAATAAAATGATCAATAGGGTTAACACAAACATTCCCGATAAGAGGAATCCTTGTATAAAAATCGTTGGTTTGGAAAGAAATTACGAGGAGGAGGAGGTGATAAGCACACTAAAAAGCCGGAATAATACTATAGTAACAGCAGAAAGCTGTCTCAAGGTTAAAGTAACCAAGAAAATGGTATCATCTTATATGTCTATAATTGAATGTGATCCAGCAACATTCCAGAGAATTATGATGAAATCAGAAGGGAAGCTTTTCAATGGTTATAGAGCTTGCAGGGTCTTTGAATATATTGGCGTTCTCCGTTGCTATAACTGCTGTCAATATGGGCATACATCAGCTGACTGCAAAAATGAAAAGATCTGTGGAAAGTGTAGTAGTACATCACATGAAGCTAGAAACTGCAGTAAGAAAATAAAATGCACAAATTGCTGCATGTCAAATAATAATTTTAATACCAAATATGACACAAACTACTCATCCTTTGATGTTAAATGTCCTGTGTACATAAGCATGACAAAAAAAAACAGAGCCAAAGATTTGTTATTAACAGTAGCAATCAAAAAGGGAATAACAAAAAGACAGTCCAAAGCAGCCAGATAAACTATATATTATGCACCAAAATATTCAAAGTATTATATATAAAACATTGCAGATTGAAGCTTTAATAGATGGACTTGCTAATAAACCTACCATACTATGCTTCAGTGAACACTGGGTGCAAGAAAATGAAGGAATGGAATTTGTCAAGATAGGCAACTATAATTTAGTATATTTTTTTGCAAGAAAATCCCTCGAGCATGGTGGAGTTTGTATCTACTGCCAAAAAGACTGTGATTTTGTGGAACACAAAAAAAAAAGTCGAACTGTCAGTGGAAGGTGTTGTGGAGTTGTCAGCTCCTATGGAAGAAGTCAAAAATTTTGGTTGTATGTTTGTATAGGCGAAACTTAGGAACTTTTGAGGTAATTATTGAACAAATAGAGAAATTGTTGAATTATATAAATGCTTGCATTATTAAAACTTTAAAATTGCAATTGCAAGTGATTTTAACTTAAATTTGTTTGATTTTAACACTCAAAACAAAACCTTTTTAGATTTAATGCATAGTTATAATTTGTCACAAACTATTTATGATGCTACACGAGTTACTAAAAGCTCTTCTTACCTTAATTGATAATATATTCTGTAATTTAGCTTCAGATTTTCAAGCAGTGGGATATGTTTAAAATACAGCACTATGTGATCACCATGCCCAGGTTCTGTGTATGGATGGTATGGATACTAAGCAGTGTTGTAGAGATAAAGAACATGACTTTATTCTTAAAAGGATATATTCAAAAAATTAAATAAATCATTTCAAGCAGGAGCTTCAGAATGTAGAATGGATGTCTGTGTATGAGTGTGACAGTGTGGATGATGCATATGGTACTTTCTTTGTTATTTTTGAGAGCTTTTTTAATATTTGTGAAAAAGAAAATTAATGTAACAAAAAAGGGAAAATCTTGGATTACTACTGGAATAAAAATTTCCTGCATGAAAAAAAGAGTTTTGTATTATAAAGAACAAAGGCCAGGTTGCTAGGGAATACTTTAGTAAGTACTATAGAGTTCTAAAAAATGTCATTAAACAAGCAAAATCCATGTCAAATCAGCATTACATAATGAATGCTGAGAATAAAGCAAAAGCCATATGGAACCTAGTAAACAATATTACCAGACCTAATGCTAAAAAAAAGACAGTGCTCCAAAATTTTTCTGACAAGTATGATACTGCAGAAGAAATTCTGAATAGGGTCAATAGGTATTTTATAAATGCATGCCCCTCTTTGCATTCCGATAGAAACAAAAGCTTTATTGAGAACAGGGTTGGGAGTTCAATTTTCATACACCCAGTTACTCCCAATGAAATTTTTAAAGTAATTCAAAATCTTATGAATAAAACGTCTGTAGGTGATGATGAGGTGCCTGTGTCTGTGTTGAAAGCAGTGGCTGAGGAGGTGTCTGGTCCTCTTACTCATATTGTGAATCGTTCATTTGTAACAGGTGTCTTTCCGAGAATGCTAAAAGTAGCTTGCATCAAAGCAGTTCATAAGAAGGGTGAAATAGACAATGAAGAACATTACCGACCTATCTCCCTGTTGTCAAATAATAGTAAGGTTTTTGAAAGGTTTATATATGACAGGCTGATTTCATTTTTTGAGAAACATTTTATAATTAGTAGTAGACAGAATGGCTTTAGAAAAGGTAAATCCGCAATTAGGGCAATCTATCAAGCATTAGAAAGAGTTATAAATTCACTAAATAACAGGAATCTAACAATGATGATGTGTATGGACCTTTCTAAGGCCTTCGATTCTGTAAATCATGATCTGCTATGTCAAAAGCTTGAAATGTATGGAGTGCGTGGTACAAGTTTGTGTTTGGTCAGATCATATTTGAAGGATCGTGTGCAACAGGTGGTTGAATGTGGTGAAAATTGTATCCTGTTCAAGTCTGAAAAAATAGCTGTGAATAAAAGAGTTCCCCAGGGATCAATCGTGGGACCTTTGCTCTATGTCATTTACACGAATGAGCTCCCGGATGTCAATGATGAGTATATTGTTTTGTATGCAGATGATACTTCTCTCATCTTCAGTGATGATGATGATGATGAACTAATTCTTCAGCGGGTGCATACAGCATTGGATTCCTTAAACGAATACTTTCCGGTCAATGACTTGCTACTCAATGTGTCAAAAACTCAGACCCTTATTTTTGGAAATAGAACGGAGAATACTGCTACAATCTCCTACAATGGTGGAGAGTTAAAATCATTAGAGAGCATTCGTTTTTTAGGTGTCCAGGTTGACAAAAGATTGGATTGGAGGGCCCACATTGAATATTTGGCAGGGAGTATATTAAGATACTGTTATGCTTTGCGTGTAGTGTCTGATAATGTGAGTATTGAGGCTGCTATTACTGCTTACCATGCTTATATGGCATACTATGATATCAGTGATTTTTATAATGATCCAGATAAAGAATTTATACACTGTTAAATTTTAGGTGTGATGATGTATGCTATAAGTGTTATTTTTTTTCATTTTTTTGTATTTTTTTGTATGCATTTTAATTTTTAGCCTGGTATTATCATTAATATTAAATTATAGGTGTAATAGTATGTAATAGGTGATTTTTATATACATTTTCGATTTTTAACCTGGTATTGTCATTAATGTTAAATATTAAGTGTAATCGTGTTTAAGAGATGTTTTTCCTTTGTATGCATTTTCGATTTTTAACCTATAGTATTAGTATTGTCAATTAAAAAAAGAAACCAAACTTGTAAATGTTATGATTTTATAATATTGTCTTTCTACTGACATTGTTCTACACCCAACTGGGTTTAAATTTGTTTATTGTAAACATTTTTTTATGGACAAATAAATATTATCTTTCTATCTCTATTTGTTCTCAAACAGTGCGCACTGGAGGTGACACCTATTCTAACTAAACTATATACCTTATCCTACAATAGAGGTATTTTCCCAGCCCTCTGGAAGCGCGCTAGAGTGCAACCTGTACCTAAGAAGGGAAAGAACAATATTGCCAATAACTACCGTCCAATATCTTTAACCCCAGTAGTAGCCAAGGTAATGGAAAACGTCATTAACATCGAGATCCTAAAATATCTTGAACAGAACAACAATATCTGATAGGCAATATGGATTTAGAGCGAAGCGCTCGACAGGATATCTGATGTCCTATGTAACATACATCTGGAATTCAACCGAGTCACGAGTCGTTGCCCTCGACATCTCCAAACCCTTCGAGCGGGTGTGGCACCAATCACTCCTGGACAAACTGTTAGCTTATGGCTTTTCACCGGCTCTACATATACTATTGTCTTGTTTTTTGGATAAAAGGAGTATTCAAGTCGCTATCGATGGCGTCTCGTCCGAGGCATTTGCCATCAATGATCAATGCTGGTGTTCCGCAAGGTTCGGTTTTGTCTCCAACTTTGCTCCTGCTGCACATAAATGACCTACTAAAGCTTACTGAAAACCCCATTTACAGCTATGCAGACGATAGCAGTCTGGTATCATCCTTTCCTTCTGACAAACCATTATCATCGGCAACTCTGGAACCCCTTCAAGCTTACCTGGGAAGGCCTAATTTTAACCTTCAGCTCACGTGCAGTCTTCATGTTCAGAACATTTACATCTAAACCTGTATCTACTTTGCAGACAATGTCTTTGTCTCTTATTCGAATTGTTTGCATCCACTCACTGATACTGCTAACAGACTTTTCAGTATCTGAAAGAGATCTAACATATAGATCATCGGAACTTTCACTCGAGTCGCTATGTTGGCACCGATCTTGTCGAGGATCGTGTTCTTCGACCATGTGAACCTTCTGCCGTTGTGGACACATTTATTTAAAATAATTGTGTGCGTTACAATTCCTGCACTTTTTCTTATAGGCTGGACATCGGCTTCCGTGTTTCCAACCGCAAGCTATACATTTCCCATTTTTCTCTTCTACCTTCTTTTTCTTCGATTCCTCCTTTCAAGGCACTCTCCTACTATATTTTTTTCGAGGTTTTTCTTCTCTTCTGATGGCATGGATATCACCTGTGTCTTGATTCAATTGCTTCGACGTCATTCCAGTAAGTTCAGCTGCTTTATATATGGTTATGCATTTGGAGAAATTCAAATTGGCTTCTCTCAATAATGAATCTCGCACTCTGTTGTCCAGTATGCCACAAACAACTCGATCACGAATTAAACTATCGCGCAATTCTCCAAAGTTACAGTTCATACTTAACTTTTTCAGATCTGTCAGAAATATGTCGATAGTTTCTCCTTCTTTCTGTTTCCCCCTATCCTCTTCTGATATTTCCAAAGTATTGAATACTTCCTATCCTTCGGTCCCCAGACAATGTAACAAAATGGCCACTTTTCTTTCTTCCGTTATTCTTGTGTTGTCTTTGATTCCACGGGCCAACAGATAAATTTGGAATTGCGGAAGGAATTAGGAAAGGTCTATGTTCAGGAGTGGACGAGAAGTGGCTGAAGAAGAAGAAGAAGAAATTAATCAGTGTTTTGAATATCACACATCTATGAATCTCATATTGGTACTATTGATGTATTCAATGTACTGATTAATTTAGTGAGCGATTAAAGTGACTAATCAGAGCTCAAAGGAGCGACCCTAAATAAGGTCAACCAAGTATGGTGTTATGTTTTTCTCCATCAAGGTCAATAAAACAAAAGTTAATAGGGAAATGAAGGTGGTGCGATAATTATACATTAATATAATACAGAACTGTGTCAAGATTGAAAAATTGCCAAAGCCTATGATGGTATGCCCAACTGAATAAAAATATTCACGAAGCCCCAATTTCTTTATATATTTTAAAAATGTCTCTCTGCGTATGCTAATACTATAATTGTATTTTTTTTATTTTTTTTAAGGTTTATATAAATATTATTCACTACTTTTGTGTGTATAAAATTTACGGCTATAGTAAAACATACCTACTCCTAGTAGCATAACAATTCCTGTAGCCGATTTTATTTTGGTATTAATATTTTCTCTAATTGCGTAATTCTTCATGTGATGATCAATGATGCTCCATTCTTTCATCAGTTTCGGCCATCGTATGGCTACGTGAATGAAGAATATCGTAAAAAGCCAAACTGACACATGAAAAAGTAACCCCTCTAAAAAAATTGTGATTTATAGCACAAGAAAAGATGATTTTGGTGCCGCACCTCCTTCATCAGATGATGTCTCCATGAGAGGCAGGTATGATATTTCGAAATGAGCTTACATTGACCGAATATAACATAATATAAAAAAAATAATTACATAAAATAGGAACCTTCTTTTTGTGGCGAACAGCTTGATTGACTGTTAGCAATAATATCAAACCTGTGTATGACATAAATAGCATTGAAATTATAGTCTTTGCAGAATACCACTTGAATTTCACGCATGCATAATTCTTGCCTCCAGTGCCATATGCGGGAAAAAGCAGAAGACATTGCCCTAAAAACACTATAAAAGATAGAGCACTTTTCGTACGAATGACGGTCGTTTCAGCTTTCATCGGTTTCAATCCGATTAGCTCTTCGAGCTCGTTTCTTTCGACCTATATTAATAGTGTTTTGAATGACACTTCAATTAAAGATAGACGTTCAGTGCAGTTAGTAAGAAGTGCATCCAACAAAGGGCAATAACGGAACAAAGCAGTGTTGAGTGCATGTTTTTTTTCGGGAGCCTAACGAGTTTATTTTTGTTATTGCAAGACCGACAATTCCGTTTGCTAATAGAAAAATGTTGTAAAATATTAAATTATACGTTCAATAATGGCTTATCGATTTACTCGTTAATCTATTATAGATTGATTAGCCCAAGCTCTCGTAAGTAGATTGTTCTACACTCTACATGTTAAGATACAAACTTTTTTAATTTGTAACTTGTTTTGTCATAGGCTTCGCGACATGAATCAATTAAAGAAACAAAATATTTCAGTTATTGAGCCCAATTAATTCAAATCAATAATTATACTTATACTTTTAGAACAGATGCGAATCCTTTAATGTTTTTCTCATACTGCATTTTCGTGGCATTGGCTGCTTGCGGGAAGCTCGAGGCTCGAGCGATAATGTTGAAAAAGTTTGTTGCACCAGTGACATAGTTTAACCGGCCGTAAATTGTGATGAAGATATTTTGCCTCATCGGTTTTGATTTGTATAAAATAATTCTAAATATAACATTAGGTTGCTTATTTTAGAGTCTATTAAAGCATATATATATGGTCACGATCTGTATTTTTACTTGTGACGCCACACCTTACTTAGCGTGCAGGAGAGTAGCCCAGGTTTAGGAACGCATCGCGTCAAGTTGAGAAGAGATACACGTATGAATGTAAGAATGAATGAGAGTATGAAAGCGTGAGTGTAAAACCAGTGAACCGTGACATGGGGTTTTTCAAAGTGCTTTTTCCCCATATTTACCTTCCCTCCTCCTCCTTCCCCATTGAAAACAAGCCACCTAGCTCTATTGCCATCTGTTTGTAATGTCTTACTGTAAATCACTTGAAGGGCATCGCCCAAGTAAGTCTGACGTCAACTATGCATTGCCACTTGCCTGTTGTAAATATAGACTGGGCAGTCAAACAGCCCTCTTTGCGCGCTTTATATCTGTGTGAGGTACGTAGAAGCATCTATTGTAAGATGCAGGCGTCCCGCCAGCAATGTATTGTGTAGTATTAGTTTATGTAAGATAGGTATAAGTGTCTAAAACTCTGTTTTAATGAACCAAATAAATGTTATTGATTGATTGATTGTTGAGAAGAGATAATAAAGGAGACACATTGATAAAAACAATAACAAGTTTATTTCCAAACAAAATTCACAACGGTTAGACTGTATACTAATAAAGGCGTGTTTAAGTTTATAGATGAATTAAGAGTTTACACTATACCCAATTAATATTGTAAACTAAGTCGTATTCACTAAAAAAGAACACTCAGTCTAAAGTTTGAACTTGATATTTGACATTGGATGATTGTTGGGGAAACACCCCAACACGTGTAGAAACTATCGTTTTTCACCGTATAGTTTGGTGATAACACCCTGTATGTATGTAGAATGAATGAGCAGTAATTAAACACAGAATATATTTATTTCACCCCGGGTAGAACCAAATTTGTGCATTTAAATTAGGATATGCCAGTTCTTCAAAACCCCTTAGTTCAAACCTGGACGGACGATCCCTTAATTCGAAATTCGAAGCTGTGGTGTCAGTGTAATAGATTACAATAGAGCCAACTTTCACTCGGAAAGGAAATCATTCTTAATCGTTTTCAATTCAATATATTTTTGTCTCAAATCAGCATTGTGAAAATAGTCTGTCAAAGAAAGAAAGAAGATGTTTTTCCCCTCTCAGATAAAAACCGACGTAGCGTTCCCGCGTTATTGTCCCTCCCGAAATCGTAAGAATGACCATATTTCAGTTCAGTTAAAACGTTCGCTCGAATATCAGTAAAACGTGCTGTTCTCTGGCCAAAGGTCAAATTCCTTTTTGGGCCAATTTCTCTTGTATGCACAAATATTAGAGAATATTTAGTGCACCTCAGTTATCTTTGTCCAAGGTTGGACAAAGACCTCCTTGGGCTTTTTTAAGCAATTCTTCGAAGTCAGAACGATAGCGTCCCCTTTGGAAAATGGAACATAAGATGGCGGATTGACATTCCTGGTCAAATTTTTGTAAGCAAGGTTAAAGCTGGAGTTATGGTTTCCGTAAACACAAAAGTTAAGTTTGGAAAATAACTAAGTAAAATCTCTCCCCGTTGAAGACAGGTAAAGCAGTCAATGTGAAAAGGTACGCTGTATGAAAGTTTCTAAGTTGGAGAACGAAAAGTATTAAAATAAGAAAGATAAAAGACTCATTTTTAAAGCAAACAATCAAGACTTTTTAGTAGATATTTCTAATTTTAAGAAACCTTTTGTAATATTAGTTTATGCTTGAATGGACGAAGACGAATGCCTGCAATTATTCTAAGAATTGTATATATAATTTCTATTTAACATAGAAAATAATATTCAAATGCAATTTGCACCTGCATTATTAAAGTGAATTAAACCGAATACATGTTTCAATTCTTCTCACCACCCTATATTCATACAGTTTATTAAAAGTGGTTAATTAAAATACTACACCCTTCTTTATGGTTTTAAACAGTAATAAAAACACTTGTTTATCCCGACCAATGATAAAATATTATAATTATTATCTAAACATGTTTTAAAAACAACAAACAACAAAGTTTAGTATAAAAGCACGTGCAAATCGAGTAAACGACAACTTATCTGGTTAAGTAGTACCTTTTAATTTAAGCAAACGCTTCTCTGGTAACAAGTTCAAACCCTCCGAACTTGATCATCTGGTTAAGTAGTACCTTTTAATTAAGGCAAACGCTTTTCTGGTAAACAAGTTCAAACCCTCGGAACTTGATCATCTGGTTGAGTAGTACCTTTTAATTAAGGCAAACGCTTTCTAGGTAACAAGTTCAAAACGTCCCTAAAGTTACGTCAGTGAAAAGTAAAGTAAAAAGTAAAGTGAACCATAAATCAAAGTGAAACTAAATTAAAGCATACCAATATAAATTAAACCAATCAACGCTCATAAAATCTAACAAAAACTAAAAGTACTTTCAAGGGAACCTCAAGTTGTTTCAAGGGAACCTAATAGGTCGAGTCCGGTCAGTCCTCATCGAATGGTCATGCGTTTTACGCTATTCTAGAAAATTGTATTTAAACATAGTTGTCATTCTAAGTGCATTCCTGTATATCAAACCTGGAGACCAACATACGTACAGTTTGTTTCGAATTAATCGAGTCGTTATTCCATCTAAGCTACGCAACCTGCAAGATCAAAGAGGAACGCCGCCAATAATTATACTCAGCAACACGCATCTGGGAAGCGCCCAAATTCCTCTTCGACACGTGGTGGAGGATGCCGTTCTGATCCCCCTACATTGGACCTGGGACCATGGATTCGCCGAGGAGATATCCTTTGGAGGTGCCGTTCGGATCCGCAGTCACGTTTATTGGAGGCAGCCTTTCAGATTCCTAACCCCCGTGGCGTTTAAGATGCAGTGAAGTCACATGATGGATGTGCCTTTTCGACTATCTACAAGTAACCCCATTCTGACTCCCGGACACAAGTATATATCTTCATTTTCTTTTTAAGCCATTTTACAAGTACTGTTTTAATTGCTGACATACAGGGTCAATAAAAAATTTTTTTTGTATCGTCAGAATTAAATGAATCTCCAAACACAATTCATAGCCATTGAGATCCACAAGGCTCATGTCTGTACCAGCTTCTCTTCGGATTTAGGATACCATCAATCATCACTATGGAGATTACAGAGATTGGAGACTTCGAGTATATCACACAACTTCCAGAGGGAGTGAATATTTTCTGCGGGCGGAATTTCGTTCCTTCGAGGAGTAACTGGATGGCTGTCGGAGTTATAAAAAGATCTCTATTCCATGGCAAAATAAGCATAAGAAAAATCATCAAAGTAAATTAAGCTCAAGGACACGCACACGATGGACCCATGGACCAAGGCATCACCAGTTCATATCAAAAGGCAAGAAGAGGACTATAATGAAGAAGAAAATTTTCAGCAATTTTAATTTTAAAACACAAGTATCATGCCTTAGATAAAAGAAAAAATCACCCTTATGAGAGGAAAAAATAAGCAGTCTATGCCGATATAGAGAGATGCAGCTATTAGAGTTACAATTTTAAACGCAAAGTGTTAGAGATAGGTACCGTATTGGGAAACTCATAGCAAAAGCACTTGGGCGTTGGATTAAGTGAAAAATTGAGGAGTAAAATGGAAATATGAGTAACTAGGAAATAGAGTTACCATTGTAAACGCAATTGTTAACGATAAATACCCTACTGGGAAAATTATATATGTAAAGCACAAAGGCATGGATATAAAGCATAGTTACGTAACTATTATCTAAGGTACCAGTAACAATAACTAGAAGAAAGCAGCGCAAATATAAGAAGAAACCAGCAACTATAAAGAAACAATACACTAGGGGGATACGACGAACTGGACCAGGGACGGAGGGAACCAAGAACAAAAAATAAATAAAAATAACGAAAAAACCGTAACTAAGTAATTAAGAAGCAACCAGAAACTAAGTAAACACAAAGAAACCAAAGCAAAAAATAACCAAAAACTAAGCAAATACAAAGAAACCAGACACTAGAAACCAGAAACTAAGCAACTTGGGATAGAAAATGAGGGAATATAAATAGTAAAAATAGGACAAATATGTTAGGAATATGAAAATAGACTTTGGAACGCGAATGTTGATGATAAGTATCTGAGATGATAGAGAAAATCATAATGCAAACAACGCGAATGTTGATGATCAGTATCTGAGAAAATAGAGAAAATCATAATGCAAACAGGTAGGCGTCCAAAGAAGATTCATATAGAGAAAAATGGAGGCATATATAACTAGGAAAAGTTATAATTTTAAAGTGGTAGAAATCGTGAAAAGAACTCCAAGTGTCACAACAGTTGTTCAGGTTCACCGCTGGACGACGGGTTCACTGATTTAAGTTGCCCATTTTGCAGGAGTCATTCAGGCTAAACCCGACTGATGACGCCTAACAGGGTAGAAACCGGTCTCGGGGGTGCCTGAATGATTCTTGCAAGATGTGGCGGTGGAATCGGTGAACCTGAACAACTGTTATAATTTTAAATGCAAGTATTAATGATAAGTACCACATTGGGGAAATCAGTGTAAAAACACGCAGGCATTAGAGAAGCAAAAGGAGAAATTAAGATATGAGCAATGGGAGAAAAAAGAAATTAAAGAGTTATAATATTGAGAGTACGAGACTTATAATATTGAACTAATATAAAGGAGAAGCTAGAAAGGAAAATTATATACAGGTCGCATAGGGAATGTTGTAGCCAACTGTCGCAGAGAAGTACCTTATAGGGAAGATCATAACAGACACTTGGGCAACATGACGACCTAGGAGATGAAATTGGAATCCACATAGGGATACATATACATAGATGTATATGTAAAGTTATAAGGAAAAGTAGACAGTATATGAGAAGATAGTAGGCTAGAGCAGTAATGGAAATGAAGGAAAATAAGTTAAAAGTTAAAGATAGGAGGTAATATTAAAGAGAATACATCATAAAAGTGTCGGTCAACACAAAATATAGAGAATACATAGAGATAATTAAAATATGTAGACAAAATACATAGACGTAGATTAAATTATTAAAAATAAGCGAACATAAATAAGGAATTATGAATAAAAATGTACTATGTCACCCCACATAGAAAAAATGAAGACATAAAGTAGTACAACCTAGAATAAGATAAAATAAGGAAATAAAATAAGGCGCCTTACAGAATAGAAACATAGAAATAACGAAATAAAATAGCATATATGGGTAGAAGAAAACTTAGATTAAGTAAATATATATATAAGAATAAGCCAATATAAAGATGGAATAAATAATCATGGATGGAATGAGAAGAAGTACAGTCGTACAGTACATACAATTCTAAATCCACACAACCCTACAGTCAGCAGCATCAATCTCGCACCTATTATTAATAATAAGTAAAACATAAGTTTTTATCATGTTATAAATGCCAAGCGAAAAAATTGTAACTTGTGTGAGGTAATTTACACCGAAAAAGAAGCATTAACCTTCTTAGAGAATGCGCATATTCTGGGAAGGATAATACTAATTAAAAATACTAATATCCAAATAAAATCATCAGTTAAAGCAACATAATTGACGTCACTGTAAATTACCCATACATGTATTAAATATCCACTGTTTTAATATTGTTCAATCTCCGCAAAGTTTACTTTTTCGATGTTACATAATCACAGTCGACAACTATTTTTAAATCAGGCCATACTAATTAATGTAATATTATTAAATTTCAATAAGCAGCAAGTCCAGGAACAAAGTCAAAGCCACCAAAACAGCTGGGAAATTCAAACAACTATCTATCACAAAGACAAAGGCATGGGGTCACATATTACAAAAGTAAATATTAAGGAGAATCCAAGACCGAACGTAATGCTGACGACAGTAAGCAGGTTAAAGTATCAAATGCAATTGTTTATATATTTTTATATTTTAGCATAAGTTGAAGTGAAGTTTAAATATTATGACTACGATATATCTATTACGGACAATATAAATTATGGTTTATCGGATGGGAATAAATAAATAAGAAACGTTATTATTATTACTCAATACTCAATACTCAATACTCAATAATTTTTTTCAAGTCATACATAAAATATATGTTCACACACGTCAAAAAAAAATATGAAATACTTAATAAAACGTTTTACAAATAAGACTTATCTATGAGTTAATCCAGAATACCTCACTACAACAACATTACCAACAGATTCAACTAAGTCCAAAGAAAGAACAATATAAAATGCCCAAAAATGCCCAACTAATTAAAATGTTGACAAAAAAATATATATATAAAATAAAACATGACTGATAACATTGTAATACACAATAGACATACTAACATTTACAAAGCAATATCACAAAGGGTTAAAATTCGAATCAAAATATTCATTAAAAGAGTAAAAGGCATTTTTAAGTAGGAACATTCTCAGTCTTGTTTTAAAGGAACTTAATGATAAGGGCTTTACAACATCTGGCAAAACATTAAAAAACTTTATTGCCCAATATCCAGGACCATCCTGACACCTTCGTAGACGCCAATAAGCTGGAAGTAAGTTGTGGCGGGTACGTGTTTCATAAGAATGGTTCTCATTATGAGTCCGATACAGATCTACATTCTGCTTCACACACATCAAACACTCTAAAATATACACACAAGGCACAGTCATCACATGCATACTTATATAAACCTGCCTGCAGTCATCCCTATAACCCAATCCAGACATCATCCTAATCGCCCTTCTCTGCAAGCCAAAAATTCTGTGTATCCCAGCCGAGTGCCCCCATGACAAAATCGCATAGGAAACATGGGTGTGAAATATAGCGTAATAAGCAGTTCGCAGTATGTCGGCTGAGACACACTGAGTTAGGCTTCTCAGAACAAACAGCCCTTTATTGAGTTTCTTGGCCACCGAATCTACATGAATACGCCATTGCAATTTGAGATCTAGGGTCACTCCCAAGAATTTGGCCTTTGTTGTCATATTCACTGCATGTTGTGGAAGGTTTCTCAGTGAAAATACCATTTGGGTCGTCATGTCTGCATTCAGCAAGAGTCGATTCGAACAAAACCAACTCTCAGCCCTCTCTTGAGCTGCTCTCAACTCAACCATTGTTTCCTCATAGGTGTCACCAGCATGAAAAACTGTCATGTCATCGGCAAATAGGGTATAGTTTGCAACACTCTCATTGTATGATAGATCATTTATATAAATGAGAAAGAGAATAGGGCCCAGAATGGATGCTTGTGGCACCCCAATGTTAACAACCTTCTCCGCCGACAGCACTCCCGCCACCCGCACCAACTGACACCTACAGGCAAGGTAGGACTCAATGAGTTTTATACTGTCAGGTTCAAAGTTGTAATGGCTGAGTTTCTTAAGGAGAATTTCATGATCTACACAATCAAAGGCCTTGCTGAGATCGCAGAACAAGACACCACCATATTGCGTTTTCTGGAAGGCCTCAATCACTCTGGACACAAGGTTTGATATGCCCATGACTGTGTTTCCGTGTTTTCTAAAACCAAACTGACACTGGAAAAAAAGACCATTGGTCTCAAAAAAATTAACTACTCGAGTGGCTAAAACTGAGCTTTATCCACAATACCGAAACAGAATTTTTGCACTCGACGCGCGTTTCGCTAACCATGTTAGCATCATCAGGAGATGATTAAAACTAAAATTAAAATCTACCTAACTCCCTTTTATACTACTGTTTGCTCAATCAACTCGAGTGGCCATACATTTTTCCCGATTTTAGAAACAATAGGTAGGAGAGAGATAGGCCGATAATTTTCCGATACACCAGGATCACCTTTTTTAAAAACAGGTGTGACAATAGCAGTTTTTAGCATGGCAGGAAAAATGTTTTGCTGGAAACAAAGGTTAATTAATTTCGTCAGTGGGCATATAATGAGGTTTTTAATTGATTTGATAATTTTTACGTTAAATCCAAAGATATCTCTGCTAGGCTTATTTTGTAAATTATCAATTATATCCCTTATTTCAATGAACGTGACTTGGGAAAAGGAGAAATGAGCTGTTGTGGGTGTTAGGCAGTGGAAATAGTCCTGAGGAACCCTATTTGATATTGGAATATTTTGAACAATAGTAGACGCAACACTAGAAAAATAATCATTAAAACCTGTTGGTGTTATCCCCACATCCTTCATATTTTCAGAAGACTTTCCGTGCTTGCCCCTATTATTGTTAATTATATTCCACATGGTTTTGGATGGATTACTCGAGGACAGTATTAAATTATCATTGGAACGTATTTTAGCTTCTTTAATTGCATGTTGATAAAGTTTTTTGTAATTATTAAATTGTTGTTGTATATCAGAAAAATTGTATTGCTGCCTTAATTCCCCCAAAAATTTTAAAGTCTCCCTCATTTCCTTAAGTGTATCATTAAACCAACTTATGTTATTAGCGTTATCAGAGCGAACAAAATATGTTTTTTCTGGAAACGAGCTGTAATATGCATCCTGTAGCCGATTTATGAAATAATTACAACATTCATCAGCGCTAGTTTCATCATCAAAATGCCAGGAGAAATTGGATACTATGTTATAACATTTTAACATTACTTGTTGTGTGATTGGTCTACAGGTCTTGCGTGAAGTAGTAAAGCCGTTTGTGGGCAGCAGCACTTCGCATTCAACAATTTGCCCTATCTTGATCTGGCATGTATCCTCCTTGGTTGATTTATGCCCAGGCTCATCGAAGAAGCTTGAGGAAATGGGCTCTGCAAGTTCTGAAAATGGTTCACACTTATGCCTATGGGCCAGTTAGTGTCCTCCATAATCTCAGCAGCAATTTCAGATGGAACTCCCAGTTTGAATGAACTTCTTATGTGGTCATTTTTTGTCTTCATTTTGAAGCACTTGAAGCCTTCATTATTCAAGTTGATATTCTTGAGGTATTATTAGAATTGACCATCAGAATTATTTCTCAATTGCTTTAAGCACCAATATGTTTTTTTAATAATATTTACAACAATGTTTCATTTCGATTTTACGTACACAGTGGACCAACTAAAATATAACATAATACTTGCATATATTTAACGCACCATATAATTAGTTAGTATACGTATGTTGTTTGATTTCAAATACGAATTGTTACCGGGTGATAAAAAATTAAAATGACAAATATTCAAAGAGAAACTTTTTAAGGAAACATAACTATACACATACTTATATTAAAATAACATTAAGTAAGAGGAAAATGTCAATGTTAAGCACTTATATCTTGTTTATATTTGTTACATGTACATGGAGCACTCATTATTCAATGGCGATGGAGTTCTGATATACACAGCAGACAAGAGGAGACCGACAAAGATTCTGAATTGGGTAAGGACGTAGATCGAGACCCTTTGGCTGGAATCAAGGACCGAACTAAGCTCTAGGCCAGAAAATTTAAGGTGCTCAAATATAACGTAAATTTACGTAGGTACGGAACGATATGACTATTCGAACATTGAGGACAACTCGTTATTATTTAAGGGGGTTCCACTCCTTTAAACATACTCATCAAAAAAGAGTTTTTAATCGTCTCTGCAATAACAGAGTTTTTTAATTATTTATTTGGCAATCACTAACAAATCCTTATTTATTAAGGAGATTCTTTTCTTTTTGAACTTTTTAACCGTAAAAGATGTTTTACATTGGGGACCAATGCTAGATGGAGGGGGGCATGTGTAAACTAAATCGTATTCACTAAAAAGAACACTCAGTCTAAAGTTTGAACTTGATACTTGAGATTGAATGATAAAATATTATAATTATTATCTAAACATGTTTTAAAAACAATCAGTAAACTTTCAACAAAATTTAGTATAAAAGAACGTGCAAATCGAGTAAACGACAACTTATCTGGTTAAGTAGTACCTTTTAATTAAGGCAAACGCTTCTCTGGTAACAAGTTCAAACCCTCCGAACTTGATCATCTGGTTAAGTAGTACCTTTTAATTAAGGCAAACGCTTTTCTGGTAAACAAGTTCAAACCCTCCGAACTTGATCATCTGGTTGAATAGTACCTTTTAATTAAGGCAAACGCTTTCTAAGTAACAAGTTCAAAACGTCCCTAAAGTTACGTCAGTGAAAAGTAAAGTAAAAAGTAAAGTGAACCATAAATCAAGGTGAAACTAATTTAAAGCATACCAGTATAAATTAAACGAATCAACGCTCATAAGATCTAACGTAAACTAAAAGTACTTTCAAGGGAACCTCAAATTGTTTCAAGGGAACCAAATAGGTCGAGTCCGGTAAGCCCTCATCGAATGGTCATGCGTTTTACGCTATTCTAGTAAATTGTATTCAAACATAGTTGTCATTCTAAGTGCATTTCTTCCTGTAGATCAAACCTGGAGACCAATATACGTACAGTTTGTTTCGAATTAAGCGAGTCCTACGCAACCTGCAAGAGCAAAGAGGAACGCCGCCAATAATTATACTCAGCAACACGCATCTGGGAAGCGCCCAAAATCCTCTTTGACAATATTAAATGCATGTGTTATCGAGGGAGGCTTAGTTCAAAGTTTTTCTAGAAAGCGTCGTCACTATTTTATTAATAAAGTTTATGTGAGCGGGGTTGTCTGATTTATGAATTTGTTTTGATATTTATAAGGTAAGTCTTTCTGATTTAAGTTTATCACGGATTTCTAAGGCACTTGCACTACTTTTAAAAATCCCCAAAGAACTATTCCTTTACTGGAAATTCGGATACTTCACTCGTAAATTCGACTCCCTTTACTTTTTAGAATCCCCCGGTTGTCGCATACCTGTGCATACGTCCATCCAGGTCAGGTAAGGACCTGATCGCCCTGGACCTTTGTCCAGGTGCTCACAGATATGGGGGTTGTGGGATAGAAAAACTAGAAGTGGACGTACCTATGTACTGCCCCCAGCTAGATTGAGCGGAGTTGAGAGACCCGTAAGCCTGATGAATTTGACGTTTGCTTGCGTATTTATATGTAACAAAATGCTGATGGCTGCATCATTAAGGATTAAAATCGCTCCCGTCGACCGCTCAAGTTGTTTATAATTAACTGTGATTGTTTATATAACATTTGTCAAGTTCAAGTTCAAACTTAGGACAGGGTGATATTTAATTAGTAAGTTTATGCTTTTTAATAGTTCACAATATGTTACCGTAAAAACCCGATTTCAGTTAAAACCTGATTTTCCTAGGAAAAGGTAGTTTTAACTATTCCCTTTAGTAATTTCTAGATTTAACTAGGTAGAACTAGAATTGTCTAATAATCGTAGTTAAAACTAAAAATTGCAAACATATTTGCTTTAACACGGCTTTTACTAGTTGGAACTAGTTTTCACTAAAGTACACCAGTTAAAACTGTTATGCATGTTGCGCGTAAAACCCTCTTAAATGTTGAAGAAGTAGTCCATAATCTCGCAGTGGAGTTAAAATGTAGAAGTGAAATAAAAGTCTTGTAGTCTTCCTCCACTTAATTTATTGCGCAATTTAGCTCAGGTAGCTCGACATGTTTCGAACATATAAATGTTCATCATCAGGAGAGCTAAAAGAATCTACCCTTATTCAAGAGTTCAAGTTCGAAATAATACAATATAAAAGTAAAATTCAAACCAACGGCCTGAACAAATGAAAACCTACTCACCAGTCCTCGGGTCCGAAGACCATAGTAAGAAGGGGAAAAATTCAACCCTTAGGAGAAAAGTAACACCTTATCATCTAGAATTAAGTGTAGGAGGAAGAAAAGAAGAAAATTCGCTGAAAAAGAGATATTAGTTAGATTGATTGTTAGAAATTTGTCATACCATTGCCTTACCTAAAACACATGTTACAGTTAAAACCTAAATTTAAACTTAAAAGATATTGTGCCACATAGGGCTTTAATTATTTATTTTTCTTCCTTTTGGAGAACATTTTATTGATTTAGAAGGATTTTTTCAATTTAAATCTAAAGTAACGAAACCAGACTTGTCACGTTGATGGCCACGATTGAAAATTTAAGGTTAGGTTGACAGATGACAGAATGTCAAAAAGGCAAGAATGACAAATGAAGTTCAGAGCAATTTTCTTCTTCTCTTCCCCGAGGCAACCAATGGTTGGTGTGTTGTAATAAACATGGATGGGAATTAGGGCCCGAGCTCTAGAAAAGACATCCAACAATAAGTACAACTTCAAAGCCAGCGGGAAATACCTAGGAACTAGGCCCGTATACAAGTTTTTCTCACGGAGGGTACTACCTTATTCGAGTGTTCAAAATGATACAATATAAAAGTAAAATTCAAACCACGGGCGTGAGCTAATAAACATCTACTCCCCAGAGCCCAGGTCAGACACCACAATCAGAAAACAGGGAAAAACATCCCTTTAGAGAAATTAGTTTTAGGGGAAGAAAAAGGGGATAGCATATAATGGTTGTTAAAATTTTTTTGAAAATCGAGAATTAGGTCATAAAACTTTTCCTTCTCTCCCCAAAGTAAAAAAAAAGGAACAGT